>LUCH01007652.1:4683-24194 GCA_013368495.1 Paragonimus heterotremus | reverse complement strand
CAGACCGCAACACCCCCCCGGTTTCCGCTCGCACGTCATGTGCACTTTTACCCGGGTTAGGTGTGTGGTTGGCGCCTTCTATCCGGGGGTTTTCCGCCTGCTATTCCTCGTCCATTGATCCGATTTTGTTGAGCAATGGCTCGTTCGGTCGCTCGTGTTGTCCGACATCTACCCACTGTGGGCTTTGACCGTACTCCACTGCCGTGTCGAGATATTCTTGCGAGTGTTGGAATAATCACGCCTTCAATTTGGTCGTCCATCCTATTTTGACTGCCATGTCTCGCCCGTTGGTCCGATCCAGTTGAGCGATGACTTATCCGATTTTCCCCGTTGTCTGTCATCCGATCGTTGAGGATTTGTTGACGTGCCCAAAATGTCCTGCAGACCCGATGTTTACGAGAATGAGGTTAACACCGTAAAACTGAGTTTAGTTTTTCCGTTAAATGAACCATTAGTTGTTTAGTCCGGAGTTTGTACACAATTTCCTAAGCTCTAGTACTGCGGGGGAAAGTTGTTCAATAAGGTGTGATCCCTATAGTATATTCCGCGTTCGTTATCCATCGATGATGCGCTCGTGTTTTCAACCGAAAATTGAGGATCTCTAATGATGCTTACTTCAATCCTGTCCAATCAGTCGGTGTAACATTAGTTGTGTTCATGCCAACCATGTGCAGATTGTAAAGATTTCACGCAATGGCCGTTTTCCTGTTAATCGCATCGTCCACAATTCACTTGTTTTCAAGCTAGCCAATTTCTCACAGTCTCTTCGATATAGTCCACTGATGATTTAGTTAACTGTGTTCCCGGTTTACCGTGTCAGTAGCACATAAATCAGGGAAATTAGGATGAATATTTTGAAAAAATACATGCAGACAGACGCTAAAAGCAATTCCTTAGGACGGAAGCTGAACTGCTTAGTCCAAAAGCAGAAACCGGTGCGACATCTCCACAAGTGACTTAGGCAGCAGTCGAATAAGTAAGCGGTGGGCATTTGCTGTTGTTATTTTTTTCTTCTCCTTAAACTTCTAAAAAGAGCTCAGCAAAAAACTCGCATGATTACAAAACCAAAGACTACGTCAGAATGGTATTCAACCACTAGCAATCAAAATTCACGATTACACAGTAGCGATCAGAACATTGTGCGGCAGACGAAACGACGTCGATAACACCAACCTAACTGAAGACAGCTAAAGAGGAGTTTCCAATTATACCCAACAGAACATTTATCGTGACTGGTCTTTTGGCTAGTTGGTAACCCGAACGCTATTTGTGGTGGACTGTCAGGCAGGTGGTACGAGCATTCCAACTCTCGGTGGAATACCTCAACACAGGGGGAGGTGCGCTCAAAAACCCACCGCGGGTGGATGGAGGACGGCGTGGGCGACCGGATGAGTCATCGCTCAACCGGATCGGACCAACGGGCTAGACATGGCGGCCGAAATAGAATGAATGACCAAATTGAAGGCCTGATTATACCAACACTCGCAGAAGTATCTCGACACGGTTGTGGAGTACGATCAAAGCCCACAGTGGATGGAAGGAGGACAGCACGGGCGACCGAACAAGCCATCGCTCGAAGAAATCGGATCAACGGACGAAGGGTGGCAAGCAGAAAACCTCCAGATAGAAGGCGTAAATCACACACCTAAACCGGGTAGAAGTGCACACGACGTGTGAGCGGAAACCTGGGGGTGTTGCGGACTGGAATTGCGATTCAAAATCGCGAGCGCACGTGTGGCGTGAGAACTAGCCAGTCGGACAATAAAGATTGTGCTTTATTGAACGCCTTTTCGCTACATATTCACGAGTAATCAGAGGTGGTTTATATGTGATTCTTCAGACGTGTGTATAGCAAGATCAAAGAAGAAATGATCGACCTGCCTGTTTAACTCACTGGTTTGATGACCACAGTTCTACTGCCAGTTCGATTAAGAGAGCATTCTATTGATAAACACCGAAATGTACGGATCCTATACATACTGTTTCGACTGAAAAGTGGTCTAATCGAAACGTTTGGCTGACAAGAAAATCTGCGACTGACTTTGATGGAAGTTCGACTGCTCTGATCTTTAGATTTCCTTCTTTATGGGCAAGAATTCATTACATTAGAGCAGAAAGGAGACATATTGCGGTATGTTAACATTTCATTTACTCTCATCAGTCGCAAACGTAAAACATGCAAGTTATATACATCATACAGATAAGGACAGACAGGGATTAGATACGCATACAAGCACACCAAGTCTTATGTAATCACGACCATGGCAACCCGATAGGTTACCTCAACCACTTTTGTGCACACAACGTCGGCTGGTAAGTTCGGATGAGCATCGTTTCGACTGTGCAGCAGTATCCTGAATGAGTTTAATGGGTCAATTTGGTGACCTGTTGTTATGACGTGTTTGGCAATCGATGACGTTGGGTTTCATTAAACTTCTGGACTGTCAGGCATGCACTACTCTTGCGAGGAGGATTGAGAAAGTTTGTGTAAATTGACGTCAACTGTTTACAAGCCCCTCCCTCAGTTCATTCTGGGGACATGACGGACATTTACAGACTAATCATAAACGTCGCATCAATTTAAGTCTGTGAGAACCAGAAAACGCAACCGTCAATGATATTAACTGACGAATCTCTCTATGATCTTATGACCCAACAAACAAGTGTCCGGAAAGCTATTCTGGCATCCACTTACAGGTCGTAAGTTTAAGCCTTGAGCATGCACGGTGATGGTAAGACTGAACTAGGTCGAAGCGGAAGATCGTCACTTCGGTAGCATATGATAATCCAAGCTTCCGGGACAACCGTGTGTAGACCACAACAAGCTAAATTTCGGGTCCACCAATCGGAGCGGCACCAGCGCTAACAATCATGAGGGTCTTGATTGACCTGATACTATTGGCCGAACAACTGTGAGTCAGGAGTGTATTCTGCAAGTAAAACACCTGGTACGCCACTGCTTCATGTCGTCTAACCGGCTGCTTTATTTATTTCTATGAGTATAAGCGCCTGTAACTCAAACTAAACGGTAAATTTATCCACAGCTCCGGGTCTTCTGTGTTTGTGTTGCGTCGACGTTGGCACTGGGTCGAGCTAGTTCATCAGTTTCTATTAATCCTGTGAGTTCAATTAGAACACAGTAACCACATGCACCAAATGATTAAAAAAGGTGCCCAGTTCTTAACATTCAGAACCTACTACTATTGAGTAGTTGTCATTAGAATACCGTTCAGATCATTAAGTATGGGGAAACTCAGTTGAAGATTGTAGGCATCATTTGACCAGAACTATTGAATTTGTTAAAGCATTACAGGAGCATAACAAGACGAGTTTAAACTTGGTTCATTCGGCTTGAGATTTTAGTCGCTGTTTAACTTTCCTGAACGTGCGTGCACACACACACACAATCGCTCACTCACGTGGACCGTCTTGTTTCAGGCTCGCCGTTTGCAAAGGTCACATGTGTACTCTGGCTAGCGTACCCAGACATGCTTTGCTCTTTTTTCATCAGCTTTTCATTGGTTCATTGATCCGTTCGCTGTAAACTCTATTAATTGTCACCTGCTGGTTCGGTCGGGATACGCAAAGTTCCTCTTGCATCCCTTCAGTTCTCAATTCAGTGCGTAGTGCAGACAGAACACTGTGATGAAGGAATAGCTGACACCGGAGAGGTTGATATCAAGTGATACGTTAACGGATCGTATATCCGCTTGTTTTGGTTGAGATGTGTACAGTTTCGGGAACATTGCGGATCGATACTGGAATAAAGGTGCAGTGTGAGTAAGCCGAAGTCCATTGAGGTAAACCTCAATTATTCAAAACAAAATACCTGAATACATGCCGAAACTAATGCTTAAACATGAGATATATTGGCCTGGATTGATTCGCTTATAATCTAAGCAGCTGCCCGCTGATCTTACAACATACAATTATTCTAACGTATATATTTGACAGTAGTGCCACAGAAACAAGAAAGAAAGTCGGGGCAAACATGTGTCTAAAGATACAAACGGTTCTTGTGAAAGGAATAAAGAGATTATGTGGTTTAATAAACTTTAGTAAAGACTGAGTCTTGCCAACACACTCCTAGTAGATGCTTGGGGGGCCACTTAATGGCACCTAGCACATTGAAGATTATTATGTAAGAAAAGAAGCCTAAATAAATCTGATTTAACAATGAAATGATCAGGCCATCACTCTGAACATACTTACTAAGTATGCCTCGAATGAACCATTATTTTTGGCGATCTTTCCAATAAAATGCCCTCCTCCACATTCGTGAATTTAACTCCCTAGATTCTGTGAGTCGTAAAAGCTCAACGATTTTTATACAGAATGCGACCTAACTGATTATTTTGAACAGTAAACCAGAGGCGGTCCTCCAATACAAACCCACCACTGAATGGATCGAGTCTGAACCAAGCAATTTACAAATCAACAATTCCATTTGAGGACCAGTTATATTCCGTTTAGTGACTGGGTACTGCACTGATGCACTGTTGATCGTCAGAATGCCCGTTAATTCCCTCGAGTGTTTCATCGGGCGCTGTAGTATAGGTGTTTAACTATGGATGACCTAGTCCACTCAGGCCTTGGACTGCTGAACAGGCGATATATAAAATTATAAATCAAATTGAAAGTTTCCTCAGCTGTTGTACTTCCTTTCGCTGATTGACTGAAATCGATCAGCCGTTCTGCGGTTGGTCTGCCTGGTGGATGTTTGCTCGTTTGCAGACCAACCACAAAACGGCCGATCGTTTTCAGACTTTGTGTGTGTGATGTAACGCGTCTTTACTCTGCCAAACGTTCTATTCCGACTTGAATGCTACACCCGGATCCCTGTTGTGCAGCTTCACCCAGTCTACGAACGCGGAGTCAGGAAGAACACGACTGCGAAGAAACACGCTGTAATGCCTACTTCAAGTTCGACAAATGAGTGGAATACATTTAAATACATAGCATGAAGTGGTTGCCAAATATGGCAATTTACAAGTTGAACCAATGTCCTCACGTTTAGGTCACTTCGTGATCAAGTGGCCAAGTAGGGTCAGTTCCATAGCCGTTGCACTCTGACTGGTTCATCGGGCTAGCACGATACTTACACGCACCTTCACGCCTCCTGCTGGTTGATCAGACGCCAGTGCTTTGTTGATGAGTGATTTCGTCAGCCGTCACCGATGACCTGATTAGGTTGTTTTGATGAAATCGTCTCCCAACAGGGTGAAAAGAAACGCAAAAGCTAGGGGAACCAATTCACGTGCCTTTCTGCAACCGCAGTGACCATGACCCTGTGGTCTACTGGATAGGTGCTCGGACTACCGCTACTACCACCTGCAGCTTATTCACGGGTTGTGAATTCGATTCGTGAGCGTGCTTGGTGCAGATAATACCCAACTAGGTCGAAACGTATGTCCACCACTTTGCTGATGGTTATTGGAACCTAATGTTTGAAAAACTGCTACAATGGAACGATGTGTAGAAATGGTTTCTACAGAAATACCTGGGAGGAAATTAGCTGATGATTTACCAAAGCTGTCTGCTTATGTGTATCCAGCAGAGAAGGTATGACTGTAAAACGTGGAAGACACTTGCGTATTGAGAGGTGCATACCATTATGGTGCTCGGAAATCGAGTAGTAACGAGCATTTTTTTTTTACTGAATGTCACGATGTGGACAGAAGTGCATGACTCATGAATACTTGATGGACAGAGCACAAGTTGTGGATTTGGAGACACAACCCGGATTCCAAACTATGTCAGAGGAGTTCTAACTGAAAGACCCATCCAATGGGTTTGCTCAAAGACAAGCCTTCTTACAGAATCACGCTAGCAAACGATCCCAAAACAACATTGAAAACCACGGCCAGACTAGCTGCCACGGGGGACACGCGTGTCTCTGGTCCAGTCGCTCATTCTATTGTTCCAGTATTCTGGCCACCACAGTCTAGGCGCGATGGCACCGGGCTATCGATAAACTTCTCCGTATGTGGGGGGGGGCAACGATGGGGGCGGGTAGGCGAAGTTAAAATACAGTATCACGGAGTGTGCTATCACAATACTTTGTCACTAAGTGATTATTAGTAAGAAGCCGAATTCGTGAACAGTACAGATTTGCAAATTAGTAAGATCGAAAACTGAAAAATTAGATAGGAACTGAGACAACTTGTGCTATTTCCAGGTTTGCCTCGCCAGTTGTGGACTACAATATTATGTTATAAAAAGCCGTATTGCTAAACCGCTAAACGGTGCATGACATCTCTCGGTTCTGTGACCTTATTATTGAACAGTCTTTCAACTGTTTAACCATGGACTGATGCCACAATGAAGACAACTTTTCGCAAGATAAGCATGAAAAGCCAAGTCAGAAGTTATGGTTGAACAGAACCATATTGTTCTTCAAAGCTTCGAAAGCCGTCAGTTTAAGTCATTCCAAATCATTCACGTCATACATGTTTCGTTTAGGTGACTATAAGCTCGAATGATATGTCAACGCATGTGTTCACTTGCGACGATTCCAGAAAATGCAACTGTTCTAAGAATTCCGTCGATAACCTGTAGCAGTAGTTCTCCGTGCACTTTTTTGTACTTACATTCATCTATCCAATTGTTACCAGAGTCGTCGGTGCAAACTCTGAGCCATTTCACAAAAACGTGCAATGCTTTGCACAAGACGGATTGTACGCTTTTCTGAACACCATCTTGTTCAACTGTCTGCTTAGTTGATGTTGTGTTTGGGTGTTAGCAAGATCGTTTGTTCGAAACAAACGATACTTCTTTTCCGAAAAGCAATTCAGCCTTTTCAGAGTTGCACTTCGATTATTTTTCTTCGTTTTTGTTTATCCGTTCTGGTTAGGTGTTGATTATCCCCGTTATTCTCACAAGACAATGGAATCAGCAGCATTTCTCTTTTGCAACCAATGTATAAAAAACCTACAGTTTGTCGTGTTCCTCATCATGGCTTTCTGATGCTATCCTGCTAGAACTGAGTACAAACAGCGAGGGTGAACAACTGCTTAAAAATGACATCTTATCATATCATTCGGTCTTCCCATTTCTAACTACTAATCGAAGTAGGCTAAGTTAAGAGTGTAACAGGTTTTCTGTTAGAAGTTTGGTTGTTCACAAACTGACGTGTTCAGAACTGTGAGTGCGAGTGCTTCTAGTGATGGCTTAAAATCGATACTTTCATTTCACCGAAGGTGTGTTGAAAATTTAGATTCTCTTGTGATTAGCGGTAGGAACAAGGGTTATCATACCACTATCCATTGAGAGAAAAAAGTTATTTACATAAGCATCTACAAACTAGAGCATTCCTATCTCTGAATGTTTAAACAGATGTGCTGAATCAAGTGGTAGTGCTTGGATAAGTTTGATTTCAGCGGAATAGTGCAACATCACACTACTCACTACGTGTGCGAGAATACCTGAATAAAACACTCGAACGTTGACAGATCAGTTGTGGCGAAACAAGGGACACCAGATACTATTCTACCGGAGTTTTTCCTTTGGGGCTATCACAAACACATGGTCTACACGAAACTCCAGCAAACACTAGTGAAACCCAAAATGTCCACAATCCTAGAATGTAACGAAACCTCGGATACTACTTTGCTATGTGCGTAATTATTGTGTTTGAGAAGAATGTTTCTGTGCAAGAAAAACCGCGAACAACATTTTGAAGGTATCCTTCGAATTTACAGTTTATGTACTAACGTGTTATTTTATGCTATTATTTGCGTGATGATAATGTTCACCCGTCGCTAGAACGTCGCATCTTTAGTGGTAATTAGCAGACTGGTACACTTTGTAGATTCACTCGGATCTGACTGAGGTATGGAATCATACTGTCAATTATTGTTCCATTAATGTAATGCTTTGGTATGTGTGTACATTATACAGTGAATAATGTAGCTCATTCCTGTTCATTAATGCTTGGTCTGGAAAAGAATTTATTGACTTAGTGTGATATCGAAGGCAAACGCATATCGAGGTTGTAGTATCAAGCATTATCTACAGGTTTCGTACTGTTCATCTGTAAAACACAAAATAATAAAATTGTCAATAGCTGTTTTCCTTAAAACGATACAATGTTCTCCTAATCGCGACCCATCAGCATGATGTGACGATATTTCGTCCAACCCGAGGTGCGCATGGTAGTTTTCAGGATAAAGCAAGCTTCTGGAGAGAAAAAACCACCTCAATATCAGAAACAGATTTGAACGAGCTGTCCATGGCAATCTCGATAGTCCAGCAGATTTTCTTCACAATGGCATAAATTTATGATTAAAATAGTGGAAAGGCATACAAACATAAAGTAGATTCGACCCAATAACGAGACCAGTGAACTGAGAAGTGACATGTGCCGCTTATAGTTTGACAGCACAGTTATGAAACGCCACATCAGAGTCCACAGATGGTGCGGTAGATCTGAAGACAGTGTTGCGTGGCACATATTCTATACGAAAACTGTTGGCTTTTACTCAGTCTTCCGGTAATTTGTGAATCTGTTTCGTTTATGAATGCAGCTTTTTACTATCTATCGATTGTTGAAAAAACCATCGTGATAGCACATTCCTTTAGGGAAATACCGTGTTTTTACATTGTCCATTTGCATCCATTCGTGCATGCTAGTTCCCAGCCCAGGAGTGCCTTGTAAACACTGAAATGCTTGTAGTTACGTTTTTCAACCAGCCGCTATGGTGCGCTGACCGTAGTGACCAAAAACACTGGGTAATGGAATCGAGCGTCTTGACCAAAAATGCGTAATCACCCCCGTGCTAGTTAGTCTAGCAGCCATTTTCAGCGGTGTTGTGTTGATTCTTTAGCATGACCCCGTTAGAACGCTTGTCTTTGAACAAGCCCATTGGATGGGTCTTTCAGTCGGAATTCCTTTGAAATGGCTTGGACTCCGGATTTTTTACTGGAGTTCACACCCGTGGGGCGTTCGGTATGTCCCAAGTTTTGGCGTTAGCTCTGTAGCCCAGGAGCTAGTGTCAGAGTTTTTGATCAAAACTTTTCCTTGTTTCTTGACTGCATACAACGCTACAAACTGTTCATATTGGTTACTCCTGATTCATGCACATATGCTGAACAAGTTAAGAGGGGCAGGTGGAAGACTTACATCAGTGTCAACCACTAACGCAGAACGTTAGGCGGCGTGAAAATGTTTGAAAATAATGGATCCGTTAGTGTAGTCGTGTGGGATACTGCCAACGGATTATGTAACGAGGTCCAAGGTAGTCTGCGGCTCACGGGTAATTGCTTATGAACTCGTAAATTGTTGTAACGGAATGTCTTTAGCCTATATAAACAACTTCCTTAAGTCGATAAGTGGATTGAGAATAACACAACGTTATGAGCAAGTTGTAATACTCTACTTTTCAACCACCTCGGGTGGTCTTCTTCAGGAGTGTTGTGATAACTTTCCTAAATCTCTGGTTGTGATGGCCAGAAGTGGCAGTAATCGTTCAGATCAAAGTTATCTTCTGATATGCTGACTGAATTTGTTGGGCAGTTCAAAAATATGAGAGCCTATGACGAATCGTCATTTGAGAGTCACTTTTTTGTCAAGTTTCTGGAACGTTTTGATTATTCGGTTACCCGGGTATGTGCCTAAACAGGCAACAAAGTATCATAAACTCAGTGTTTAGGTTCTGATAAACGAGTTGGACATAGAGGATGGACGGTGCCAGATAGCGTGTCACAAAGACGCTAGAGTCAGACAAGCAGACTGAATGAGGATGAGTCAACTGGATTGAAAGCTGCAGCGTTTCACATAAACTCTTTGAAATGGACACCCGAAAAACCGAGCTACTGGAGAATAACGACTACACCTTATAATTATGAGGACGTATCTATCTGCTGTGTATTGGTGCTTCACAAGCTGTTTAATTTTAAATGTTTTTTTTTAAATATACATTATGACAAGGGTTGAGCAACATAAACACACGAAATAAGCACACGAGACCCTTTCCATAAAAAAGACAAGTTGGGTTGCACCAAGGGATGTTCGGTTTGGCGTAAGCACAAGCGAAGTCGAATAGGTCGAGTGAATAATTACTGGTTTGATGGAAGGTCGGGAACCTGGATAGCTAGAAATTGGGCACTCGTTATCGGGTCCATGTAGCCATTGGATCAAGACGGCGGGTGTTCCATGTGACTGTCGACAGTAATGAAAGAAGTTGGGTTCTTAAACAACGTGGTGTTCTCTCATGCGACAATTAATGTCAGTGCGGCCAAAGGTGGAATCATGTAGCTTTTTCCATTCTCATGTTAGTTCGATGAGTTACCATTACCAGAAAGAATTATGCTTCTGAATAACGCCAGTGAAGTTTCTTTCAGTATAGCTACTTCGATCCTATTAGAGCTAACTGATAGTGCATATCCTTTTCCGGATCGGAGTTTGTACTCGTGCTTGTGTGACTAGCGTGGCAGCCACAACACCAGTAACCTCACAATAGGCATGAACGAATGATCAAATCCAAACGTTCAACCGCAACCTTGTACGAATGCAGATTCATTTTCAGTTCAACCAGTATGACACGTTTCTTGTTTGTATTAACTGGTGAGGATATGGAGATTTGCGCAGTTAAAATTGCACTCTTTGAGATATCCCAACAATTCCCCCAACTGATTTGATCGGATTTGTATTGGTGGATAGATGTGTCACATGATGAGAGTATTGTACCACCGTAAAAACCTACGTGCTACTCTGAGGCGTTCTGATGAGCTACCGGTTCTTGTGAGACGGCAATGTTGGGTCTGAGTGTGGGTTTGATTGGACAGTTTTGTGTGGAATACCAAATCAGTTTACTTACCTGATCAACACGTTCACCACATCAAAACCTCATAAAAAACCTAGGAAACTACTTTAACCACAAGGCAGAATAACGATAGTTCTTGTCAAATCGCAAATGGCATCAGTAAAGCTTTGATAACGGTTTGCAACAGAATTCTCGTAACCTGTGCTAATAGAATGATCGAACGTGAAACAGGGAGAGTGGGGTTGATAAACGAAACTGTGCGGTCGTGAAATGCGCTGCTAAGACCAACGCTTGCTTTGGTCAGAAAAATAACCAACAGATGCTTTTATCTTTTGCATTTTCTTCTGTTTTGGTAGCGAAAAGAGTCTGGATTATTGTGTATGTGATTTAACTTAATTGTGTTGATTGCCCGTGATGAAAAGTACAGAAAGTCTGCCGACTGGTCAAGATGCTGCCAACTTCACAGTGCTATGGACTCATTTTATTGAAGATATAATTCATCGAGTTGATCGCATTATTGATTTTCCACCGTCAGAAGACAGACCACTGCATTTAGACCAGTTGTGACTACTCCTAGTGTACGGTCCCAGATTTTCTACACTGTTATTACAGCCTGCAGGTTTCTATTAATCTCTAGGGGATATTGCAGACATTTCTAGTTCTTGTACGTTAATTTGCCGTGGACTTCAAGTATACAGTGGTGGACACTACCGCCGTTATGCTATACCTAAGATGAGGTCGATAAAAGACGTCTGTTAATCTGGTCGTGTTAATTTTCTGTCACCGATGCATTTTTCTCGTCTATCCCTAGATTACATGGTACGGGTGTCTGGAGGGAACAAGGAGCCATCTCTTCACATATTGCAAGCTGTTTCATGACCCGGCCAGTTGCTTATAAGACGAAGAGTGTCTCTATCCTTACACAGTTGAACATGTTCAAATACCCTTATTAAGAGACATTTGAGTTAACGTATCAGCCAGTCATCTTTCTACTACAGCCATGAATTTTCAACTAATGGCGGGCTAAGCATACTTTCCCGTTAATCACTGCGCGTTACTAGAACATTCCGGTCATAGAAAATCAACTGCTGTCAATGTTCTAATTCCAACAGTTTGCGTCCACTGTGTGTTCCAAAGCACCTACATCAAAATTGACTAGGCATTCAGTGATTACACGTTCTCTCGTGATACAGACTCTGTCTAAGCCGTAAGTTCATGCTATACAATCTCCACCCTATTCTCCTGAATTTATGGATGGTCATCTTCCAGGCGTTGGTCAGCTTGTCTTGAGGTAAATTAATCATGATCAGGACAAAAATGTGAAGTGAAGAACAGTTGTAAACCTCATAGACTGGTCATAATACCACCCCTGTTTTCGACTATATTCTGTGGGGCATGTTTCTTGTCCCTCGCGGCGGTTGGTAAGGTTTCTATACCTTGAAATTTGATGAGGTGACCAGACAAGACTTACCGAAATCAGGAAATCTCTCACCCTTTCCATTCGTTGTGCAACAGCTATAAACTCTATCTTATGTCAGTCGCACTCAGTCACGAAACTCTAAGCTGTTGACAGCTAGTCGGCCAAGATTTACCTATTCAGAAAGGCGCGATTCACACTCTTCTGGTCAACAAAGTTGCCCCTCATATATGTCATTAATCATGGATGAGGCATGCGAACAAAATGAACCAAACACCTAAATTGCTCAGTTACTCAATACAAGAACATTCCTATCATTACTACGCTATCTATATAGTAGATGCATCATTCTAAATTGAAGGCTTTTGCTAACCAAAATACAGGGTTGTCTTCGTATAGCGCATAAGAAAAAACAAGGTCCAGTCAAACTGATTTACGGGGTAAATGGGATTGTTTTGGTTTTAGAACTTGTTTTCTTTCGGAAGGAAACATGATTACAACGGTAAGGTAGGAACATAGTCATTTAACTGGATTTTACGGAACACACCTGGAATGACTGACATTTGAATACATGAACTAAAACAAATAACTACAAACAGTCAAGTATTCCTTTATCGATTTTGTCTCATGTTCCAATGGCCGCTACCTACCGTCAATGACACAGTCACGTAGAAAATTCACCATCTAATACTGTTCCCAGGTTATTTGCAATTCTGAATACGGTCTAGCTAGTCACACTTGACACTAATTCTCAGTGAGGTACATCAAGCGATGTCATCAACCTCGAGACCTTGCGCGAACAACACCATAGTTGGGGAATCAGCAAGCAGTCAACCGGAGTGCCACCAATATGTATCACCAATTACGCTCTACTTACGAGTAATCGAAAAAACGTTATGTTGTCAGGACCGTAAACGTGATGACGACCCACAAGGTCAAGGTAGTAGAAACAAACATCAGATTTGGACCACTTATACGAGTGAACACGATCCATCACGAATGGACAGTTTTCACTGGATACAGCCACAAAGGCTCGGAATTGATTTAGTGATGATTTTTGATGCTCACTCTCAACCCGACACCTCACGACCGTCTTCGTCTCTGTTTGGACCTATCAGATAGAGATAATCTGAATGGAGGGATCGAATCAGCAAGCTTTTGCGTTAAGAGCCAGAGATCTTGAAAGTAAACTATAGTTCAATTACATAAAAATTCCTCCGTCACAAGCGATGGTCGTACAACTGGTGGCGAAGCGAATAAGAGGTTTGGCTAGTAACACAAAGGGTTGCTGGTTTGATCCCCCATTCAGACTGCCTCCACTTGACGAGTCCAAACAAAGACAAAATTGGTCACGGAGTGAGGTTTAAAGGTGAACATCAAAAATCATTGTGGAACATTAAACCTGTTCCGCAGCTACCAGTTGTAAATTTATTTTCATTGGAATTATCTCCCTTTTACGGTGTAGGGCAATTTGTTTCGAACGTAATTTTGAACAACAACCTTACCTGAGAAGTTGTAACCCAAAATCGACCTATTGTTTTACAGTATACATCAAATTGGATTGGTAGTGCTATATTTGAAACACGTCTAGGTAGTATGCGTTCTTCTAGCATGACGGCCTGTACATACGGCCATCTTAACATTCCAAACTGTCATGCAATTTAATTCTAATAATAGATTCTTCCGTTTTGGTTTTTGTATCTAGCCATCGCTTCTTGACGATGGTCAGTCGACTGAAATACGACATGAGAGAGACATTCGTTATGCTGCTAACACGAGGGAAAAAACAGTTTCTGAAGATTTTAGAGGACGACCATAGCATTCACCCAAAAACGCAAGATGATCCATTCTCCCATCGGAGAGAATATGGGACAGGCTGTCGGTTTTCGATATATAAACACACATGTGCGCACATGCCCCTAACCGCAGTGTGCGTGCGTGCATGCATGCAAACTAACATGACGGGATATCATGCGGACGTGCACGGTATCGAGTGCGTGACTAACGCCCCCAATAAAATGGTCAGGAACACTGAAGGCTGTATGGCCCAAAGCGGCATTTATTTATTGGCACACGAGAGCCTTTTTTAATGGAAATGTATGCACATTAGTGACTGACACTGTACTGAAAAATATTTGGTTCTGATTGGACGGTCTACTTTTGCGCCTCAGCATTAGCCAAGCCTACTCAAAAATTTAAAACACTGAATCCCTTTGAAACATTTTAATACAACTGTGAGTGACATTCCCGATCCGGCCCTGATTGTATTTTTAATAATTTCATTTGAGTCTCGTAGTTCTGTTTTCATACTAGCCACATGTCTACCTCGGACGATAGTGTACGAAATAAGTTCATAATGTGAACTGCACCTTCCGAATGCTTTATTCAATTAAATCTTTCGGTTGTTTAAACCCGACATCTGTTCAACCCACTTGCTTTAGACAATCGTCGGTCACAACGAAATTGAACACAGTAGCTAATTCTTCTTCTGATGAATCAATGATGAACCTATAGTCAGTAGAACCCACAAGTTTGAACGGTGATGCGGTAATCGTTACCTAACACACAGTCCAAACTACGTCTACTGATCACTTATTTTATTCGCCGTCTTGATCATTTTCATATTAATTGTGTTGTGATTAGACTGAAGATCCTGTGGAGGAAACAAGCCCTGTTCACTACTTTGATGTTCACATTATGATCTGGAATTGATCGGCCTCCATTCTGCTTACAATACCGTTTGCTTGAACTGTGATTTGCCACAAGTTTTACATTAACGGAGTGGCCGGTAATCACCGGTACGTGGAGATTAGTCAGGACGATCAACGCAATTTCAAGTCATCCCACGCGTTTAGTTCATTTCTTGATTAATCCCGCACATCCGAACTAAAACCATTCCAGTTTATGGGGGAAATTTGGAATTTCTCAAAAGTACTGAGCATTACTCACATACATAAGGTGCGTCAGGTTACTGAAACCAGTCTGATAAGAGGAGAACAGAAGCTTTAATCGTGTAAGACGACACTTTGTTCGGTTGGCTGAACGATGCTAATAAACTGCTAAAGAAATCTGAACTGCGAAATGTGTGATATCAGATCTTTGACACAATTATTGGATAGACCAGGTTACCGTAATCGGACCGGTCAGAGGTTATCACCGTCGAGAGCGCCAATACGGATTGCAACGGCAGATATCGGGGTTTTGTCAATGATGGTCAAGTGGACAGATATTCAATAGCATTCCGATCAAGACGAACTGGTTATGAACCGAACAGTTTCTACAATAGCGCAGTTGAACGATGTAGCCATTTGCAAACAGATACGAAGTAACGATGAAGACTATACATGACATCTTTCTAGCTGAGAAGTACGTAAATAGTAGTCATATGAACTCAATCGTGTTTTGTTTCACTGCCTCCGAAAATACTTTTAGAGGATTCTTTGAGCGGTGAAACGGAACTTTTAACTGCAACAACCGTTTTCTGTTTATCCTCTGAGACCTCAGATCTAACATGTACCCTGTTTAAGTTTAAGGTAACTAGACTGTCAAGCGTTGAAACCTTCAACCTACCAAACATAAATAAACGGACTCCACTGGTAGAAGCAGTTTGATATCCCGTTATTTTCACTTCTGACTGATTGATCAACAGTTAATCTGTTACGTCGAACCTGAATCCGCGTTCTAGCATTCCCGCGAAATCTATTCTCATTACTTATGATAATCAAAGTGACTTCATGAGAATACCAACAGTATTCACAAGGCTTCTACAAACTAATCATAGAAGGCAACTTGGTAAATACCATATTCAAAGAACAGAGTTTCCTAGCCTTCTGAAAGTGGTTCCATACCTCAGTGATTCAACAACACTTACGATATACTTCAGAGTGTCTGTGGCTCTGTAACATGAACATGTCAGCGCTCTTCCTTACCGAGAGCTTTTCGGCTAGTAACACGAGTGATATGCGTATCTCCCTACCACTGTCTCTATATGTACAGATCAGACAGGAACGAGGCTATATTGGAGACGCATCCAGCATCGTTTGACGAAACAACCCATTCATATTAATGAATCACTGGGGTATTTTCAGCTTGAAGTAACTCCATTTATCCCGTTATTCTGTCTAACAGTTCGGTTTTGCTGAACTCCTGAAAAATGACCTTTTAGTTAATTGTCATTCAAATGGGCGTGTCTCGTTCTATTGTAGAGAAAAGGCGTCCAGTAAAGCACAGTCTTTATTGTCCAACTTGCTAGTTACCATGCCACATGCGCGCTCGCGTTTATGAGTCAGCATTCCAGTCCACAACACCCCCAGGTTTCCGCTCACGCGTCGTGTGCACTTCTGCCTGGTTTATGTGTGTGATCGGTGCCTTCTATCCGGGGATTTTCCACTTGCCTATCTTCGTCCGTTGGTCCGATTCCGTTGAACGATGACTCGTCCGGTCGCTCGTGTTGTCCTCCGTCTATCCACTGTGGGCTTTGCTCGTATTCCACTGCCGTATCGAGATATTCCTGCGAGTGTTGGAATAATCACGCCTCCGATTTGGTCATCAATCCTATTTTGCCTGCCATATCTCACCCGTTGGTCCGATCCGGTCAAGCGATGACTCTTCCGGTCGCCCACGCCGTTCCCGATCCTCTCGTTGTGGGTTTTTGGACGTACCTTCCCAGTGTTGATGTATTCCGCCGAGTGTTGGAATGCTCATACTGCGGCCTGATAATCCACCACACTACGACAACCTCCTGCTTGTGCGTTTGCTTGACGTGCCAGCATCCTTGAAAACTGCATCTTGAGTTTTAAACATGTCTAGTAGACGAGGATGTGCTACAGCACTTCATGAGTTGATATATTTAGATCAATATTTTACTTAAGGGCTGAAATATGAGTGGATACCCATTACTTAGATAGTGCAGGTATTTGCATGTGGGTTTGTACACACCAAAATCGTGTACCAACAGTCAATGCTTTACACCGACTTTTGAATTGACGTATTTAATCAGCACAGTGTGTCCGAATGTGTGTCAGTTGAATATCTGTCTACCTACTTGAACTTCTTACACCCATTGCATGTTGTTCGCCAAGGAATTCTGAAGCAAACGATTCACATCTACACAACTTAAAAGTATCGAGAGAAAGTGGTAAGAACCAGTGTTTGGTCGTTACCAGAAGAGAGCGTTACGCTCCTGCTTAGTCCTGTGCAAACAGAATTTTGAACAAGGTATAAATTCACGCTGTTGATACATGCGTACACCGGTTACTTATTATGAACGATAACAAGGATACGTATAACCCTTTCCTGTCAAGTCTATCACCGCCTTGGGTGAATTGGTCGGACTACGATGTATTGAGTAAAGAAATACTCGATGTTTCCGGTATCGTTTGGAGTGGTATTTGGAACAGGCGATTGGAATTGGGTGCATTGCTTAAGCGATAATTTAGAGACAGTGGTAACAGAACAAATTACGCTAACGCCGTCTTGGTCACACTACAGATGGTACCAGTCGAAAAAGTGTTGAACAGTAGTGGAAGTTAACACACCAGTTAAGATGACACAAAGTAAAGATGATAGACCCAAAGGGTTCAAGTCGATTGTTATGTCGAACATTTATTTAAATTGTATTTGTGAAATGGTTCTCTTGCAGACATTTTACTAGCTCATTGAGCTATATTCACCTGGAGAAGTTTGCCTCTGTCATTTCTTATGACAAACATGAACGTAATCAACATGCTCACGTCATAAGGGCAGACCGCGTTTGAACCTCCATGTTAGAAGATATTGGTTGAAGTATTGACATGTACCTAATGGCCATAAACAGAAGCATTTCGTGTATGTTGGGGTCCGACATTTTGAGAAGTGTCATTACTACACACATTACTGTCAACAGCTTTCCACAATACATTCGGTGATATTGGATATTCTTTACCGAACCTGATTTGTGGTTTGTTCATAGTGTTGGATTTGAAACGTCACAATAAATCGTTCACTACTCAGTGTTTGCCCTCTTTTTAATACTTTATATATATATATATATATATATATATATATAAAGTGTCAAGTGCGACGTGTCAACGCGGCTGTTAGTGCAGACAAGGACAAAAATTTGTTAGTTATGTGTTCGGTCAGGGTGACACCTAAAGGCCACTGCGTCCATTCCGCTATTTCGACACGCGAGGTAGGCCTATTTCAATCCCACTTAGTCGTGGTTATCACGGTCTGCATCGATCATAGCTTTATTACCGTGGACGGTCGCAATCGCACTCTACTAGTTAGTTTCAGCTCAATGTCTACCTGTTCCAAAAGGTCAGTCCACCTCCAGACTAGAATAATGGTCTAATCATCTTGTCGTGGTGGAAGAGTTTTTTGAACACAACCTCAGGAGTTAGAGTAAATGTCTAGTATGGTGTTTATGAATCTCATAGAACCGCATTGTACAGTAAGTCTCAGAGATAGAAATTCGGCGACAAAATCCAGACTCCGAACCATAGGCAGCCATGGCTTGGGTGTGTGTGTGTGACATGTCTCAATACTTGAATTTTTTCTATTCCCACTAGATCGTACGCCAACTAGCGGGTATGTTAACCGACTTCAGCCATTTTCAGCTATCTGTACACGGGTTTGAGATTGGCAGCCTGAGCCACCCGGATTCAGTCAGTTTAACTGTTGCGATATCCAACGGTTTTCTATTGACCTCAAATGTAGTCACTGAAAATGGGGTGTAGCACCTCTCTTGGGGGATATTGGACAGTACCAAGAATATCGCTTTAAGTAAATAGAGATCTACTAGCACCCCGGAACGGTCCATAGAAGAGCAGCAAACTACCTCTAATTAAAGGTCATTTTAGTGGTTGATAACCCGGTAAGAAAATAACTGTTGCCCAAGGAAGGTCCGAGGTAGAAACATTTAGAACATCTTGTAACTCCTTCGACTGTTATCAGCTGCCAAGGTAAAGAATTACAGCACGAATCCTTCACTAAAGAAAATATGTTTGAGGATCATACCACAGCGGGATCTGCGAAACTCAAGCAGAAAAAGAACAATAATTTGTAGGCCAGGCTCACATGAGAAATACCGCAAACCAGTAACCATTTTGGTGGCTATTTGCTAAACACGCTCAATGGCCAAAATGTCTTTCTTCAAGTCGGTGTATACGACTTGATTAGCATAGCCAAGCAGTGGTCTTATTTAGATCACAGAAAGCGGTTGAAAAACGTTTATTTGTGTGGAGAAAGATTTTTGTACCATTAAAAGAGTTCCACGTTCGAGTCGGGAGAGCGAACGGACACATAGGTTGGCGGCATCCGAGACGGATTAGCCTGTCACAGTGACCGAA
>LUCH01007651.1:3719-24793 GCA_013368495.1 Paragonimus heterotremus | reverse complement strand
CCACGCCTTTGCAGTTACCTAACGCTTACTTTCAGACATGCACACACTTCCCGAAGAGGACTTCTACTGAAGAAGAACGGAACGCAAAAATGGTACAGAAAACCTCTTGGAATGATGCACCTAGTGATGTACTTGTAATAAACAAATTCCAACACTTCCATTTCATTTTCGTCGTGACTATAGGGTGCAGGTGGGCTGACTGTTGAGAAAAGACGTCAGTGCGTTCATTTATAGAACACTGAGGTTTAACGTAATATTTGGTGCATGTGACTCCATAATCTAGTCCAGTTCCCAGCTGACATATTGCCAAATCAGCATATGCCCGAATACCGTCAGCAGTATTTGCCGTGGTCAGACAACAGAGAACAACACCTACGTTGTGCCTGAAAATCGCCTACTGCAATCGTACCTATTAGCTCACGAGTTCGTTAACTACCTGGGGTTCCCAGTTCCACATGGTGTTGATTACACCATCCCAATTGTAAGTTGGCTGTCTTCAGCATTTTAGTGAACTATCGAATGGGCAATTTACAGAAAACTATTTCAGCACATATATTGTGCGCGTTCTTCATTCTTTTGTTGCTAAAACTCCTTGACTTAACCGAAGTCCAAACTTCAGCTACCTCGTTAAATCATTTTTTATTCGAAATATCGTAATTTCTTAACGTCCCTGATAAAAGTGTTCAGCACATTAAAACAAACTTATTTCCTAAAGCAAAATAGGCTCATTTCATGTTTTCTAAGACACTCCGTCAGTTACCATTCAGAATTTATTGAAACGCACTCTTTAACTGTCTGCACAAATGCGCATTTCCTCCCTGAGGATAGTTTTCAGCCGATATTGACGTAGCGTCCACTTCGAATTAAATCGGTGCGCGTTAACTAGTTTCGATCGCTCACTACACAACTTCCTCCTTCGTTAAGCACTGTCCCCGGTGCCTCACCTATATCTAACGCGCTGACAACTTCGACTTCCATCCCGATCTCGGGAGCGTCCGGCGGTGATTCACGGGATGCAGTTTGTGTATATGGCATTAGTCGGTTGAAGTGAACCATGATTGGCTGCCTGTCAGTTCCTGTCAACTCACTAATCTAACAAGTTGCTTCGGAAAATATTTGTTCAACAACACACGGCCCTTTACATTGTTTGTGCATCTTCGGCGGGACTCCCGGGCTCGGAACCGTGTTGTGCAGCCACACTCTTTCGCCAACATTCAGGGGATCTCCGAACGCCTTCTTATCACAATAGTCCTTCTGGTGTCTGTGGGATGTCGTCAGATGGGTTCGTGCGATCTGGTGCGCTCGTCAAAGTGTATCAAGAAGGTTGCTCACGTATTGTACAACTGGAAGTCGCAGTTGTTGCGTAACCGGCGATCAGGCATCTGAGGGTAATCTCAGTTCTCGTCCGGTCCACAGGAAATGCGGGGTTTGATCAGTCGATGAATGAATAGCACTGCGGTAATCTAACATACACTTCGGTATAGCTAAGTCCAATTCGTTGAAATTCTCCTATGTGAACGCCCTGAGGAAACTCATGAGGGACCGGTTCGTCCTTTCTACCTGTCCATTGCCCTGCGGATGGTAAGCTGTGGTTCGCGTTTTATCCATTCCTAGGAGCCTGCACACTTCGCGCACCAAAGAGCTTTCAAAGCAGGAACCCTGATCTGAATAGAGTTGGCCTGGGGCTTCTAAAAGGCATGCCCAGTGGTCGACGATGGCTGTTGCCACCGTCGATATGCCCACTTGTGCAGGTGGGACTGCTTCACACCGTTTTGTGAAGTAATTTACCAGGACCAAGATGCATCGATTGTTACGAACTGTTTCAGCCAACGGTCCCACAATACCTACACCAACCAATTCGTTGGGATATCCTGCAGTCATAACTTGTAACGGTGCTGGACGTTTTGTTTGGGAGATTTTTGAAGGCACCGCATTTTTCACGTGATTGTCATAACAATCTGACATCTCTTCACTGGTGTGGCCACCAAAATCGTTGTCGTGCGGCCGCCTCCAGTTTATTTACTCCCGAATGACTAAGCTCGCGGTGCAAGTTTGTTAAGACGTCATGTACCATGGACCGGGGGACCACAATCCTCCTCATGTAACAGGGTCCATATTGGATGAATAATACTCCCTCCGCCATCCTGAGCTGTTCCCACAGTGCCCAAAGACAGCTGGATTCACAACTTTTTCCTTCCATTTCCTTACTTGTTGGTCTCTCTCCTTTATTTCGGCGCCTTTCGTAAAGTAGCGCAGTCGCAGGATCTGTCGCTTCAGCCTGTTGGCAGTGCCCGTATTCCGCGCTCTGTAGGTTGATGAGCGCTACATGTTGCGTAGTACAGGACAGACAGTCACCATGGTTGCGCGCTAGGCGTCTCGATAAAGAATGCGCGTTAGAGTGTCGCCTGCCGGGCCTGTTCACAAAGGAGGTCGTACTCTTTTAGGACCTCCTGTCAGCGGGCCAAATGTCCCTCCGGATCTTTGAAGTTTTGCAACCAGCGGAGGGATTGATGGTCCGTGCGCACGATAAACCCCTTTCCTAGCAGATAGTGCCGAAATTGTCGTGCGAAGAATACTAGAGCAAGAATTTATTTCCTCGTTGTACAATAATTCCTCTAGCATTTACTCAATCACTGACTACCTTAAGCCATCACTCGTTCCTTACCGTCTTGTCCTCCTTGGGAGAGGACCGCCCCAATTGCACAGTCGCTCGCGTCAGCATCCAAGAAAAACTCCCCGGCTGTCGGCGACATATCAGGAAATGCTAGCAATGGCGCCATGCAGAGGGCCTCGCGTAATGCTTTAGAAGCACGATCGCACTTTTCTGTCCATGCAAACTCCTGGTCATTTTGCAACAATCTGGCCACGGGGGTGGAAATGTGGGCGAAACCAGTGATGAAACGGCGATACTAGAAAGTAAGTCCCAGAAAACCCCTCAGTTCGTTTGCATCCCTCGGCGTGGGCCCTGATTGAATCTGCTCCGTCATTTTCGGGTCTGTGTGAATATCCGACCCAGAGATAACGTGCCCCAAAAATGTTACCTATTTCAACAGGAAGTGGCATTTTGACGGCTTTAGTTTCAAGCCGACTCTCGCTAGGCGGTCAAGCGCAGACTCCAAATTGCGCAGATGATCTCGCTCGGTTCTCCCGTGGACTATGACACCATCTAGATTTACTGGGCATGCTCTGGGAATCAAATCATGCAATGTTTTCTGCATTAAGCGTTGGAAGGTCGCAGGTGCGTTTGATAAACCAAAGGGCATAACTTCGGACTCATAATATCCCGACGGCACGGTGAAAGCCGTCTTGGATCGGTCATCTCCTTCGACCTTCACCTGCGAATATCATGATGCCAACTCCAAGGTGCTAAAGTACGTGGCCCCGTCGAGCGCGTCGAAGATGTCGTCAATTCTAGGCAGTGGAAATGCGTCTAACTTTATTATTTCGTTGAACTTTCTGTAATCAACGCATAATCGTATGTCGCTGCCTCTCCTTTTTACCAGGACTATTGGGGCAGCCCATAAGGAGTTTGACGATCGGATCACATTCTTTTGCAGCATGTCCTCAATCATCTTACGTACTTCATCTTGAAGGTGTGCGGGTATTCTGTGTGGGGGGTGTCTTGATTGGTGATGCGTCTGCAGCATTAATTCGATGCCTTAGAATGTCTGCGCGGCCTGACCTTACTCCTTCCCATGAAAACGCGTGTGGTCGACTTTTAATTATTGACTTCAGGAGTTGGGCACTTCGCGGATTATCAAAAGCCTCACTCGACTTAATCATCTCTCAAATTTGGCGATTCACTCTGGAGAGGGCAGTGATAACATGGAGGGAGAAGTCAGTTTCTGGTGGAGTATTGGACATAGGTGTTAAGTGAGTGGTGCCGGACGGGCTCCTTAGCTAAAGGCAGGGTAGATCGAGTGTGCTCTCAAGACGGTCTAGCAAGTCCATCCCGACTGTTATACAGAATGGGAGGTTGGGGCTCACTACAAAGTTGTGCTCCATATGACGTCCGGCTATTACAAGCGGTGCGATGTTTCTACCCTCCGTCGGCATTTGTTCACCGCTGGCTGTAATAATGCGTTGGCAATACGGTTTCCGTCTGTAGCCCGAGAGTCTGCGTACTGTATGTGTGCCGAGGACGCTTATTGACGCTCCGGTGTCCACTAGACCTACAAGTGCTATTCCACATACTGTTATCTGAACCGTAATCTCACACAGCAGTTGGGAGCAGTCAATAAGGGAAGGAACGTAAACAGAACCACATGGCTTCCCTGCTCTTGTGTGGTCTTCTGGAGCCCGGTCGATGGGTTTGAGGCGTGACGATTTACCCTGAATTCGTGATCTTCCGGTCTACGTGCTCTGTTTGACCAGGTTTGTCGTTATCGGCCTCCGTCCCGCGAATGGTTGGGTCCGCGAAACCGCTCTGATTTCCACTTGCACATTGGGGGTTGTTCCTTCGGTTGTTTACTCGTGCCGCCACACAATACTGTGCCGGTGGACTGACGGCTGCTTCGACTCTTTCGGGATTATGGGTTAACCGCAAAGCAGCACCGAGGTCGCCAGGCGGGTGAAGCAGGAACTCCCTTTTTATAGACGTTGACAGGATTCCCTGTACTAGCTATTCAAGAATTCGCTTCCGGAGTCCCTCTTGAGACTCTTTCTCGTAACCTCACTCGGCCAGATGCCGTAATTCATTAACAAACGATCAAACGATTTCCCCATCGAGTTGTTTACGAGCGTGAAACTGCTGTCGATAGACTGTTGGGTGCAAGGGGGCATCTAACAGACGTCGAAGTTCCGTGAAAGTCCCGTCTGATACTGGAGTATCCAGGATTTTAGCCTCGACGACAACATCGAAAGCCTTTCCGTTTAGCAAGTTAAGGATCAGGTTGTCATGGCACTCCGCTGGGAAGTTCCAAAGATAGACCCGTACTTGGCCTTCCCAACAGGGATAATGACCTCCATAGTGAACTTATCGGGATGTGGAATAGATACTTACAGGCCCGCTGTTGTGGGTTTTGTCGATAACCTGTCTAGAATACCCGTCAGTATCTGCATGAGATGGCTGAACTCTCCGGAACTGGAAGGGGCGACAGGACGCTGGTCTTCCTCGGGTTTCTTCGCATTGCTTGACATTTCGTATCCTGCCAGGGTCGTCAATTTATAACATGCAACCAGAAGAGTAGACTGGGATTGTATCCAAAGTTATATTACGCAACACATAGCGGTAATTTAAATGCAATTGTCCTCTTTGTTTGTCTGACTGTCCGTTGATTCAGAGTCCTCGTGCACGAAGATGACATAGCGCCCACTTCGAATTCAATCGGTGCGCGTTAACTAGTTTCGATCGCTCATTACACACGTTGTCTCCGGCGTGGCTTTGAAATATTTGAAAAGCCCCCGCCTACTTAACCTTGTAAAAGTGAAATTATTGCAACGTATCATTTCATGGACTGAATCTGCGGAGCAGACAAACTGTGTTCTTCACTGGAGCATGTTTTAAACGTTTGTAAACTGTAATCGTTTTCCCTCTAACATCGCTTTTTCCTTGTCGAAAGACTTCATGGTTGTACTACTATGTAATCATCTGTTGCTTTGTACCGCACGCAATTATCCGTCATAATCGCGCACATCCGAGCGTGTCTCTCACAAATGTGTTGAGAAATATATTATTATCACTTTTAAAAAAGGGGGATATATGAATGAGAAGTTAAGCGCGCTCTTAAGCTAGGCTTAACGACAGACGAGAAGTGATATGGACCGGCTTCTGAGACGCACAATACAAGTAATCGCCGTTTTGAAATGGTGAGCAGCACTATCTTATCGCTTCCGGTGTTAAAGGAGACAGGTGTTGACGTCGACAAAAGTAGTGCAGTGTAGATAATAAAAGGACGGAGTGGCTGTTCACGGAGTTTCTATCAGCACAGCTCGGAAACTACACTGCAATATACCAGCTTTACGTACATGTGTAATGGTGAAGACGAGTTACTGAATGGACTAGGTAAAAGTGAGTGTACGTCACTAGGCTATCGGTGATAACAAAATGAACGAATGAGACAAGACAGTTACAACATTCCAGAAAGTTACGGTGGTGAAAAAGATGTCGCTCATAGGAAAGTGTTCACAAGTGTTTACAATATTCCCAATTACAGGTATCCGGAAGTCGGTAATATTACAGGGTTGCCGTGGACTGCAGAAGCGCGACCCGGGATAAGACGACGTTCGTTGTACAACGAAGCTAAAAAATTGGATGATAGGTCGGTGTAGCATCGTTAAACGACTGCGCAACGGAAAGAGGAGCAGACTGGCGTGCACAGAATTTGTATTGTATTACAAGGTCATTTTTACCAATTTGAACAACATGCAAACGTGATAAAAAAGGTTGTTGTACAGAAAGAAAACATCGTTCGCAAATAAGAAAAAAGGAAGTCTACGCGTTTCAACTGGAGAAGAAACGTGACCTTGTCACACTAATAGTCGTCTATGTCCACGGGGTCGTTACAGTACTCAGGGGGCAAGCCTAGCTGAGAATTTCTCGCCTACCGCGGCTAATTCTTGTTGGAGAGTGGGAAGAGAGAAAAATTTGACCTTACTAAGGCTGCCTTGGTTTTCCTGATGGATTGGTGCAAGGGAACCAGGGTTGCTTTTAAGATCCTGCCTTTTGTTCGAAGATATAAATTCCGCAGCTTAGCCAACTGGCACCAGCTGATATGCCTTCTAACCAAAAGATACCGCTTCGGGACAGCATATTCAACAAGCCACTGGCATTGACAGGCAGCTTATAAGAGATGCGCACTTGTTTGAAATAACTAACTTTATGGATAAAAATATTTTGCGCAAATAGACAGTGTTATTGTATTCGACTCACGCCGAGTTGTAAAAATTGCACTCTCACATGCCTTCCGCTGTCCACTATCTGGTGTGTACTTTCACGGTCTAATCTAAGCTACCGAATGAAATCACACAACGTAGGCTTACTTCACACTCGTCCAGCCGTCAAAACTGCAGTAGAGGAATACCCTGCGCTGTCTGTAGTTTCAACCTCACATCACGTACCCAGTGCTAATTCAAAAGAAGAGGACCAAGAAGCTTGTGAGTAGAAACGTTTACAATTTAGTTGGCCAAGGACGATGAACCCGATGGTGGGCAAGTAGCAAAGTACAGCTCTTATCTCTGAGACACAAAGGCAGCACCTTCAATGGTTTAATCTGGGCTGGAAAGAAGGTTACTTGAAAATTAAGGGAGAAGTAGATTTATATAAGAATACGTGTTATTGTACTGCGGAGAAAATTAGGAAGGAAGACAAAAACCTGAAGTTAGATCAAAAAGCAGCAACTTATGACCCTGTCCCGATGATCTGCAATAAGCCATGAATGCTGGCCGTAAAACGTTAGTTCCCAAGCTGTCGTGTTCGGGAAAATTATTCTTCTGGGATAACTCGTTTTAATGGCTTGGTAGCTGATGCAGAAATTGAAATCGTCGAAATCTGCGTCATGACCTAATATATGTCTGTTTTAACTGACCATTAATTGAAAACCAATTTCTCGTCATTAATTTTCGAAAACTGGTGTGACTGACGTTGTTGTGGTCGGTTGTGTGCGTGAATGTTATCACTAGAATGCCGGTTTTTTTAATGTACTTTCTCTTTTTTTTCATTTGTTTTTTATTTCACTTCCAGTTGTTTATTTTTTATTTGTAGGAAATGGATTATGTTGCTATTTTCAAGGCAATGTTTGAGGATCGCGAACTTTACATCTTCTCGCACTTTCACGAGTGTCTTCAGAGGTACGTGGACGAGGTGGGCTTTATTTATGTTCGTGGAACGAGCCGTAGGTCAAAAACTGCCTTGAAGTAAGATGAGGTGAGATGACGTGGTTTCCTGAAAACCGCGCAGATTTATTGTCGTTGTACGAAGTACAAAAGACGTAGGAGTGTATGCAGGGGTATACAACATGTCTAGTGGGTTGACTGTTGTTAGTTTAAATAAGTCAGTTCTCGCGACACATGTTGCAAATCACGATTTCATGTGGTCCGACGAGATGCGTGTCTGGTTTTGAGCTCTTTCGAGTTAGAGCACAAACACCCTCTTAATCGTCTGCTATGAGAGTCCCATCCTAAGAATCGTGGACTCACCGTCGGTGAATCGAACGAATACAGGAGTCTGTTGCAGTACAATACACCAACTGCCGACATTAAACGGTCTGTATCGGATGTTTTCGGGAAGTTTATCACAACCGCTGACGTTGGAAACACTCGCCGCAAATTACAACCTGCGATGTCAAAAGGGTTTGTTACATAAGATTGATCACTGTATGTTGGAGAACCTTGATGAGGTTCTGTCGGTAACTACTGCTATAGATGTGGTGCGCACTCTGAGGGATGAAGGCAACCGATATACGCATATCTGCTTCGCCCAGCGAATGCAGATTGCACTATTCCGACGTTTCCCATATGTTGTGAATGCAGATGCAACTCACGGGACAAACAGGCACAAGTATGTCATTGCATATTCCCTCACACTTTCGAAGTTGGAAGTTATATCAGTTCCTAGTGACAGACGGTATGGGACACGGCCGACCCGTGATGTACGGGTACGTTCGTAATGAGAAATATGCTTCACTACGTAGATTTTTCGAAATTTTTCGGGAAATGATGGGCGAGCCGATTGCGGTGAAAACATTTGTCATGGATAAGATGGCTGCGCAGATGAGGGCAGCCCATGTAGTGTTCAGCTGCGACATCCTGCTGTGTTACTTTCATGTACGCGATGCCGTACGTAAGCATGTAAGTGGGTAAAATTTGTCCGTTATACTTGTCAAAAGCCAGACTCTTTTCGCAGTCGTTTTCTCCACCACCGAATGGCTACGGCAAAAGATGAGGAAGAGTAAGTGGCACTGTTAAACTGTGTACCGTAGGTTGAACCGTGTTCTGTACATCATCGGCCGGACGGACAAAAAGTTTCAGAATTAATTGCTGTTTAATTGGCTGTACATCAATCCCAAGTGGGCCATCCATGCTCAAGGCGATGTTGTCCACTTCGGCAATCGAACGGATAATAGGCTGGAGAACGCGAACGGGCGGTTGAAGAAAAGAACGCACCCAAAAAAATATGAAACCACAGTGAGTGGCTGCTACAGCAGTGTGAAATACAAACGACCTATGAGTGCCACCGTCGTGAGGTTGTGTAGGTTGACTGCTACTTGAAGAAGATTCTTCACAGAATGACCACATTCACAAATCACCTTGTCCAAAAGCATATAGAGGGACGGGCTCCACGACTCCCTTTCTAAACAGTGTCTGAGTGCCGGGTAAGCACTAATCTAGTGATCACTTTGGACGTTGTAGTTTCAAGTGCAACAAGATGGCGGCGCTTTCGTCGTCGATAGCGTACACGGCAAATGTGAGTGCACTTTTTACCGTATAATGTGGCTTCCATGCATTCACATTCTGTCGGTGTTTCATAAACATCTCTACCCTTACGGTAAGGTGTTTTGTAGTGTTCAGTTTCCTTTACAGAGGTGACGTCCCCATTCATGAAAGTGACTTGTAGTTGGTTGGTAGGCCGGCAGCTTCCGCCGCTTGCTGCAGCCAATTTACACTGCCACTATAAAGCGCTTAATCATGTACTCCAAAAACTGCATGACTGCAACAGGCGTACGGTGGTGGCTTGCTTGAACGCCATCACTGCTTTTGCCAATAAGATAATGGGGCGTGTTAATACTGGCTTACCTTTATACGACTTCCCAATGGGTTTCACTACAAGCGGTATGCAACCGAGGTATGTGAAGAAGCCTACGTCAGGACTGCCATGTGGACACTGCGGTGACTCGGTACAGATGGACGGTTATTGCTGTGATATCCATCAGCTGATTTTTCACTCCAGATGGCAGACATAAACGAGTATCCATCCCGCGGCAATCAGCTCCAACCTCAGTCGCCTGGTGAGTGCATGTTTCGAATCCTTAGTTTTGTCAATTCCAACTACGTCAGCCGTTGTTCGCACTTCCCCAGTGATAATGGAGCGCACACACCACCCACAACGGATGTTGACTTAGACCGGTCCGCTGCCAATGTGACGTTACCACACGGGCCGAGGAAAATGCCAATCAACATCACCTGGGGCAACCATCCTGTTGATATAATTGCAGAAAGTAATTCCATTCATATATGCGTTCACAAATTTCATGCAGATATCACTTGCAATGAACGACATGAAGATGAAGACTTCATGTGATACACGGTTTCAATCATCCGGGAGAACACCAATGATATGTGAAAACCGAAGGACACATTCTGTGCGGGGAAAAAGTGGAGGTAGTATGTACATTTATCTACAATTATCAAATACATAATTCAAGATTCTATTCTCGCGTTTCTGTCTCTAGTGACTTTACTCGTCCACCTATGTGTTTTAGCATAGGGGACGGTTTGGCATAACTCGTAAGGTAGGACGAATGGACGGAGCAGTTATAGGTGTGTAAGCATTAAGTACAGTTCGGCATAACTGGTAAGGTAGGACGAATAGTCGGAGCAGTTATAATTGTCTAATCATTGAGTACAGTTCGGCATAACTCGTAAGGTAGGGCAGATGTACGGAACAGTTATTGGTGTGTAAGCATGAAGCACAGCTTGGCATATTTTAAGTCAACTGGACGGAGCAGCTATTATGGTGAATAAGTACGGCATAATTAAGCGTTGATCATAGCTTACGTGAACTTGACGGAGCAGCTAGTAGTGCGAACGCATACTACATACTTAGGCATTGATCATAGTTGATGTCAACTGGAGGGAGTAACGAATAATGTGAACGCATACTACATACTTAAGCGTTGATCATGGTTTAAGTCAACCAGACGGAGCAGCTACCAATATCAGTGTAAGACGTTAGTCGGAATAACCAACGCGTACAATAATGTCGAAGTATATTTTCTAATTTGAATATAATAGTCAGAAGACACAAATTACGATATGAATTCATTTCGCACACTGTCCTCAGTCTTAAACGTGTGACTAACATGAAAACAAAATCAAACAAGACTTAACTGAAACGGTCAAAAGTACAAACTAAGCTGAATCTTGACTGGCACTCACGGTCAAACCCACAGTAAATGAAGGTTGAAAGTTAGTTGTTTTTGTGCACATAGGACCGGCTGTTGACGGCTGGTCAACATAGCTTCAATGTACTTGAGTTGTGAGTTGTAAGCTTTCTTCAAGATCTTAAACGAAGATGCGGTGCTGACACTGTGACTTGCAGTCAATAAATGCCTTGCAATGGGTGAAGCGGCGTTTCGTTCTCGCTTAGTGTCATTCATCGGCGGGTTAGACATTGCAAATGTCAACCAGTTTGGGATGTGCTCCTTGGCCCTGGTTTCAAGCATCCTTTCTGTTCTACTAATGTATGTGTTTCAGCAACTGCAGGGAAACTGATAGATGCAATGACTGCTGGAAAACGTAGGGGTTTGCTTTTTGACCTGGGGTAGAGGTAACCTAGTGGTTCGTGAGAGCATGACAAGCTTGGCTGGATTACACACCCGTTTTAGCGCGGCGCTGATCATCTTGCCAAAGGTGTCCAACAGACTATCTCCTTTGATGAGGAGTCTGATGTAAACATCTTTTTTAGGGACGTCCATAGTTGTATTTTTCGCAGAAGTAAACTTGCTCCACTTCTTAATGAAACGTTCGGTGAAATTTTTAGCACGGAGCGTTCCGTACAACACTGTTTGCTCAGCTCGTAATCTGTCTTGGAAGCACTTTCGTGATGCTCGGTAGAACAGTGTGCGTACTAAAGATCTTCTGCATGCAACAGTAGCAAAACACAGAACGTTTGATAGAACCGTTCGAACGGCGCCTAACCAGAATGTCCAAGAAGGGCAAACTGTTCTCACCCTCGTACTTAACTGTGAGTGACAAATTTCGGTGGACAGAGTTAAACGCTCGAGCCGTTTTTCCCAGTTGGCTTAACCTATGATCAACGTTTAAGCACGCCACATGCATTCATGCTAGTAGTTGCTCCGTCCAGTTCACCCAAGCTGTGGTCAACGCCTGACCAAGTAATATGCGTTCACATAAGCAACTACTTCGTCCGGGTGACGTAACTTATGATCAACGCCTGAGTATGTAGTATGAGTCCAAACTAATGGCTGCTTCGTTCAGTTCACTTAAGCTGTGATCAACGCATAAGTATGTCGCATGTATTCAACTTAGTAGCTGTTCCGTCCAGTTCACCTAAGCAATGATCAACGCCTAAGTAGGTGGTATGCGTTAACGCTGGTAGCTGCTCTGTGCAGTTCACTTAAGCTGTGATCAACGCGTAAGTCGGTGGTATGCTTTCACACTAGTGGCTGCTCCGTGCAGTTCACTTAAGCTATGATCAACGCTTAATTATGTAGTACGCGTTCACACACGCAACTATCCTGTCCAGTTCACTTAACATGTGGTCAAATTTGATTAGCAGAAATCGGGAGAACTCAGAATATACATGCATTCAGACCGTTGGGCGTAAGTTGTAATGATCTCCTTCAGTTGTGGTCAAAAATGAGATGACAAACTGACAGCCGTCAGTGAGGTCTGAAGCCGTCGAGAACATAGACCAACTGTCATCGGAATCCTAATCGTCCATGATACAAAGGTAGGAGGGTTGTAGCTGAAGTGGTAGAAGTGAGAATCAATGTTTTCGTCGGATAAATGATGAATATCAAATTTGGTCATTATCTTTCAGATAAATGAGCATTGACTCGCATACAGGTGGCAAGCTATATTCAAGAATAGTCACAAAGCAATAAACAAAACAATACGCACGTTGTTACTGATAGAATGTGACGTGTTATCCATGTTCACGTTATACCGTAGGTAGAAACAAACAGGTGGCAACGTAAACCGTTTTCACAAGAAATACTATAAATGATTCATGCTGAACATATAATTCAGGTGAGTAATTAAGCGGCGTCCGTGGCGGCATAACTTTAATTGGGAATTGCTGTGATATTTCGTGTACAATGCAATGTAAACGTAACGTGGTGGAGGATTACAAATTCAATAAGATCTACAAAACCACGCGGAATTGAGAGTTTCTGCCCCAAAGGTTATGTATTCTACCACGGAAATTCCGACGGAAGCGATTTCAGGAGGTAGAATCGATGAGGAAAGCCAACATGATGCTTTTGTCGAAAAAATGGCGACACATTTTTTCCAACAAAGGTGCAAATGTGGACATTTTTAGGCATAGATGATTTTTCTCATTGCAACGCAACTGTTATACTCGATAAGGTATGTACATTTGTTCCGTACTATGCGTTTTAATATTCCATGAAAGGTTTGAAACCACTCTTTCCGCGCCTAAATGGCCGTTTTCACCTCGCTTGGGCCTTGAAGCGCCATACTGGCAAACTACAAAATTGCCGTTACAAATATTGTAGTCTTTCCAGCTGGCAGTGTTCTTTGATATCGTTCTTTCAGCAGATCACCTTGTTTCCATTTCAGCGTACATCCTGGAAAAGTTAACAACAGTGATACCAACAAGTGGTGAAGCATGGTGAATTGTCGTACGTTGAAGGAGGTTGTGGGCGTCTCTCACTTTTGTAGTTTTATAGAAAGCTTAGTACTCATGTTTCAACAACAGTTCGATTGTCAAAATTACAGTCACGCTTTTCTGCTTAATCACGCCGGAATCTAAATAAAACCATGTTTGCACGTCTATGACGTCGATTTTCATTATATTTTACCTTCATATTTCCGAAATAACGTAGAATGCGATTCCGCGTTAATTTCCCATTAATCTCTATGTCATTAAACAACCGCACATTTCTTGTTTACGTCTTCGGAAGATAAAAACAAAGAAATCTCTAGGGAACAGACTTTGAATATTTTAGATTCTGCAACATATCACAAATTTTCAACAAATTTAACGCCTACGAATTATTTTTTAACTAAAAGATAACGGAGATATTCACGTTCTACGGATTACACGCAGCGCAATAAACAGACTGGCAAACAAATAACTAATCTGTTTGTGGCCAGCATATGGACCATGCTACATCCAGATTTCATGCAGCACTCGTATGACATGTACTTGAATATCGCTGTATCGCAGAAACACAGTCAAATAAACGGTGATGATCACTTCACGGGTAAGCTCAGTTCGCGATATCGCCCAAATCTAGCTGGAACCAGGTGTTTGTGATGGCCAATTCGTGGGTGAAACACAGGTGGAATGGACGATTGCTTCGCTCATTGACTGTGCCAATACCGTGCCACTCGAGGATTGGCCGAGCCGATCATACAACTGGTCTTTTGCATTATCACAGTTGGACCTCGTCCACTAAAAACCGTAACGGCCTACCTAGACCGAGCCACGGGCACATGGGTATGATTGGACAGCTGATGCCGTGCGGTTCACCCGTCACAAAAGATGAGATACGACAAACTACTGGAAAGCAGACTCCATGCCCCCGAACACCTTCCGATGGGCAACAGATCCAGAGGAATTGTATCCGACACAAGTCGCAGCTCATCACGGTCCATGGGCTCTGTTTCATTCAGGGCTGCGATATCGCTGTAGTAGGGACCCAATTTTTCGCAGCCTATGCATCGCAGCGTTCGAGCCTTCCGATTCCGTGTCGATCAATCATCGCCAGCATATTTTATGTTTCCGCGGAAATCTTGGATTCAAGGCGTGACATGTAAGACCTTCAGTTGTGTTCACGACTCGGACTTCCGGCATCTGAGAAAAAGGAAAGTAGAGTTTTCTTGAAGAAGCCTGCCTGGAGCCAGTGCCTCAAAAGTCAAACTCATCTTATACAGAGGCATCGTCTTAACCAGTGAGTCACTGGGCAGGACATTGAAGACCCACTCAGACCATTATTGTGTGCAGCAGTTGTTTTTAAGCTGCGTTGAGCTACTGGTGATTTGTGCGGATTCTTTGACTTCGTAGGTTGATATGCAGGCGGCCACTCTCAATCGTTGACCAATCGAAGTGCTCTGCGTTTGAAGGTGTCTGTTTTAAACAACCCCTTCCCTGTTTGGAAGACAACGATGTTGCAAAAATAAGTACATAGTTTGTTATGAACTCGTAGATTCGTGTCTCATTCTTTAGGCATTTATATGCGGTCACTGGTGCAACATACGTTCCGACGAGTTTAGTTTCCTCTTGTCTTGTTGCCGCTGACATGGGTGTATCTGAAAGAACCTGAATTCAGGTCTGCATGGCCCGGAGGACCAAACCTTTGAACAGACCCAAGCATAACGCCGGAGTGGTAGAAGTGGTCGGGATTAGATATCACACGCGCGCACGTGCGCAACCAGGTGCTGCGTGTAATCGGTAGACCGCGAATATCTGTGTTATCTTTTAGCTGAAAACTTTCCCGTAGCAACCGAAGTTGCCGAAATTTTTTTACATCCCAGCCAACACAGCCCAGAAAAGCCGAGACAAATTTGTCTCGGCTTACTCTGTTGAAACCCTTGACTTATCATCTAGAACTTTACCCGATCGCACCCAGCCTGTCATTTTACCGTCTGGCAAATTCTTGGCAAACCCTTGGATTATCCTGGCAGCCAGAACTGGGCGCGCGGAGTGGCTGTGCCCCTTGCTCCAATTCCCGGACAACCGTTCTGGTCTGGTGAAACCCTTGTGCTGTGTGTACGGACGGGCTTGACCAGACCACCGTGAAGCAAACAGCGTGATGGATCGTGCACACACCGACGATTACGGTCAAGTGTGGGACTCAACGAAAGTGAACGTGTGCAAAAAGCATGTTCCCAAACCGACAACAGTGCCCGAAGTATCCGCATTGCTCGAACGACGGTACTAAGATGTTAATGTATGTGTGCCGATGGAATAATTCTGTGGAATAAGCAGTTACAATCAATGTTCTCACTTGCTATGGAGGGGAGTTGACAGTGGAAACAAGTGGCTACATCGTGAAGACAACAAAAACTGGACGTGAAAGGTTATAAAACTGTGATACGAAAGGTTATAAAAGTCACGCAAACATGCATGTATTTACAGAAGGTAGAAGGAGTGCAATATTTACAAAAGATTAAAATGCGTTTTGGGATGATGTGTTGACGGGTGCCCAGTTCCTCCTTTGTATTTTCGTCTCCTGTCGGCACACTCGGCCGATCGATCGCGTACGCTGTTAAATCACTGTCGAACTAAGATGTCCAAGGCGTCGATGGAGGCGTTCAATGAAGCATCGTCAACTATGGACTCTGAAATTGTACGCAAATATGTCAGTGCCATACCCCTGGTAGCCAACATTACATTGGACCCCTTCAGTTTGCAACCATGGTGGCGAACGTAGGTCCCACTGAAATTTTGAGCAAATTTGTCTAGAAACATACACTGGCAGATTTTTCGCATTACACTGCACAGTTGATCTCCTTCGAATCACGACGAAAACCAAACCCAGTAGGAAGACTTTAGGCTAACTACTGTACCTCCTCACTGCTAATTTTCTTTTTTGTTCGTTCATCAGCGCCACTTCTCCGCAGTCGAAGTCCTGAACAGTACGGTAAAATACAACCACTGGTAAGCGAGTCAGTTCGTTGCCACCACTTCCCAGTAGTGTTATTGACTGAACATTTGTTCCTCAGATTTTTTCGAACATGTCCACCCTAATTTCCAGCACATGAGCAGCCTCCACAATAACCCTTACGACTAATACAAAGGATTGAAATTAGAAACCCTGATTTGCTCACTCGTATTTCCTTGTTCGTTGTTAATGCAGGCTTAGCACATCGCATATGAGCTACGAACGCTGCAGGTTTTAGACGGTTTGAAAATAATAAACTTGTCGGTTGTACAGGAGTCAAGGTTAGATATTGCTGAAGCAGGAGAAGGGGTAACCGCAGAAGTGGATGGGGTGTAAGAAAAAGGCACAATAGAAGTCGGACAGAAAGGCGTGGAAGATTTACGTCGTTTTGGCGATAAAGATGATGACTGCCCGAACATTGGTAGAGCGATGGTCGACACATCAAAATCAAGCTGGCTGATGGTATTTCACGCACCTTCAAGGCAACTTTGGATAGAACATTAACAAACGGTAGAGATGTATCTCCTTGTCGCGAGCATTTGACTTTGTGCACGGGTGCCTCATCTATGATAGTAGTGTGTTTGGAAAACAGAAACTTAGGTTCTTCTAAGGTTGCGTATGTGGGAACGGACGCCCATTCTTTACTGATCATCCACGAAGATTGAATGGCAGTTGTTCTGCTCTCTTTATTAAGGTTTACCATCATTTTTTACCACCGTTTTTTATTACAAGCGGGGGCAAAATAACGCACATATATAAAAATCGGAATTGATGACTTCCTATTTGAACGATTGTATGCACAATCTACTTGAATCTGCATCTTCAAAGGCACGCATGTAACAAGGGGATAAATATAGCTTCGTCGCCATGAGAAATAACCATAAACTTCTGCTGAATACTGGAGAGTGGGTACATTAGGGCTATTGTTTCTAAAAATCGGACGCGGTATATATACAAGTGATATACAGGTATTCGGAAACTATACACAGGTGATAAAATCGAATAAAAACGAATTATAACGTCATCGTGAGATATATTACAGATAAGAGCGGGCTTCCCATCGATTATCACAGTGTTATTTGGTAGTCAGAGTAAATAGATTTTTCCAGTAGAATGAATTACCCGTAATTTTTGGTTCCACTGGGTGGGGCGTAGAATTATCATCCACGGCATGTTTTAGTTCGTTGAAGTCGTTCGAACACGCTGACAGTTCCGACAGACGCCGTTGGGTCTGCGCTGCCGGGTTGGTAGGACCCTGCAGTCGACGGCTCAGTCTACCCAAAAAGGACGGGAAAGGACGCGCTGAGAATACATCTTAAGGCCCGAATCGCTGTACATCATCGACCAGATGCGTTAAAGCATGAACGCTAGGAACCATCTCAACTGCCCCATAAATTTGAGAAAAATCACGCACAAACTCTTGCAAAAGGGGGTGCGCACTTTCCCGGTGAAGCTTGTGCAAGGCGGGATGTGAAAGCAAGTATATACAGTAGGAAAGTTTCACAAAATGTTCATATTGACAGGTCGGCAGTACACGTTTCAGAATCACAGGCACTGTATGAAGCGAAAATTGCCTACGCTCGGTGGCTTTCCAGTGCTTTGATTGCAAAACGGAGGAACATCGACGTGTGAAATCGACAGGAATGCAAGGCTCAACAAACTTCGAACGGCGAATAATGACCCTGATCTTCTGAAGCCCAATTCTGTTTGAGCCCGTTCGCCGCCTTATTGCGAGATTTTAGCGACACCCAGGCACACTGTATGCATGTAATTCAGTAGAAAGTCGTAAACAATAACACAATCAACATCCAGAAAAGAGGACCAACCAATATGATGGTTAGCAAATAGCCGGTCCCGGAAGTCTCTGTCACAGCGAGGGGCAGCTGCGTGAGAGGAGAAAACGGGCTTCCGGCCGACTCGAATACCTGTCTATATACATATATCACAGCAACTATAACCTGTATGTGAAGCTGTTTGCTTCACTAAAGCACGAGCAGAAGTGTCACAAATAATGCAAGACAGATGGATGTCGATACGTTCACCGCCGTCAGTCACAGTGCCATTTGGTAGAAGTTCCATTAACTTATCTTTTATGTCGCAGAGAAACTCATTTACGTTCGTCGGCTTGCATGGACCGCAGTAAATCTCTATAATAAGTGGTTGCTTGATTGTAAAGCTTGGACATCGACCGAGGACAGGCCAAAGCTGCGCAGCTGACCTTTTGAAGGGGGACAAACCGTCGATACGCAGTTGTAACTCAATCATGTCTACTAACTCGCGCTCGAGAATATTCCATAAAGCAGTCTCAAGACCCAAGTGGATGTAAACTCCGCTCCCAACGGGTTTCCGAGCGGAACTTCGAGGAGCCCGAAGAATGGTTCTTGGACCCTTGGGCGCCTCTGGATGGTATTTCCCCATAACATCCATAACAGCGTGCCCACAGAACAGGGGAGCACCAGTCTTCAAAAATACCCGCCGCAACTCTTCAGAGATGAAGCTTGAAGCCAAGGGTTGCGTTTCATCGACATCAGCGTCCACTAATTCAACGAAAGCATACATACGTACATACGTACCAGCAGGGGCTTGCAAACAGGCGGGGCCCTCAGGGTGACAGCCATCAAATAACAGTTCAGAGGCCGGAGGAGCTAAACAACAAACAGGCCTTACTAAAAAAAGATTACACCTGTGAACACGTTCAGCCGCTTACCTTCAACTATATCCGTAGGGATGGGTGAAACGGCTGTTGCAGTAGTACAACCCCGCCAATGGTCCCAAGTATTGTCCGTACCGCACAGGCAACGGACCGCCATCAACTTCTTACGCTTACGACGGTAAAGTACCCAACGTCATATGCTACATGCGTCACACATCGTCTACAGAAAAGAGTAAAATATTTTGCAGCTCTCTACCGGGTACCCATTGATCAGTTGAAATCAACACAAGATTATTATAGTGAGGTGCAAAGCAACAGAAACAACACAACCGCGTGTACAATAACACATTTTCATCTTGCCAAAATGTTCGTCATAACTAATCAGGGATGTACCAAATAAATGAGATGATTGTCACATAAACGTGATACAGAGTGAAAATTTTAGGAGAGCTACTTTTTCTAACTTCGTATTATTCTCTGCCATTGTTAAGGTTATCATACAATTATTAACGTCACAACTAGTGCGAAAATCGCACTCCCTCAACGCCAAACTCACCAGTAAACAACAAGCACACGAAATCCTCAAATGTGAGTTCGCGCCAAAAGAGCCCAGATACCCAGCAATAAACCAAGAATTTGCCGAGCGTTCTTGAGTGGCTGTGTTGGCTTGGATGCCGCAGTTCCTAAAATCTTCGAATACTCTTTCTTAAAGGTTTCTGTTTCAATCTTCCAAAGACATAAGCAAGGAATTTGCGGATGTTCAATAGCATAAAGATTAATGGTAAAATAACGCAGGGTCACATTCTAAGTTATTTCGGAGAAGTGAAGGTAAAATACAACGTGAATCGATGTCATAGACGTGGGAACGCGTGCTATTGTCTACATTTACACGTAATTAGGCAAGAAGGCGTGATAATAATTTCGATAATCGAACTGCTGTTGAACCATGAATACTAAGCTTTTTATAAAAATACCAACACAAAGAACGCCTATAAACCTACTTCAACGGAGGACAACGCACAAAAGCTGGACAAGTAAGTTGTGCTTTACCAGTCGTATTCACCATGTTTTAATATTCGTTGGTACCGCTGTTGTTAATTTTCCATGAAATTAGGATGTACGCTAGAATAAGATCGAGGTGACCTGCAGAAAGAATGACATTGAAGAACATTCCAAGCTGAAAGGATTATGACACATAACAGCAATTGTGTAGTTTGCCGGTATTGTGCTTCAAAGCCAAAGCGAGTTGAAAACGGCCATTTAGGCGCGAAAAGAGACTTCTCAAATTTTTCGGGAAATATTAAAATGCATATTACGGGACGAATATATAGATTTCATCAAGTATAATAATTGTGTTGCAATGATAAAAATCATATTTGCACTTTCGTTGAGAAAAATGTGTCGCGCTTTTGTCAACAAAAGCACCATGTTGGATATCCTCATCGATTTTAAGTTCTAGAAATGCCTCCATTAGAATTTTCGTGGTGGAATATGTGTTCCCATCTTGCATATACGTTCAATCTCGCGTGGTTTTGGAGATGAAATTGAATTTGTGATTTTCGATTGTGTTGCGTTTACACTGCATTGTACACGAAATATAACAGTAATTCCTAATTGAAGGCCTGATGCCACGGTCGTGGGTTAATTATTCACCTGACTTATATGTTCAGCCTGGTTCTGTCACAGTAGTTCTAGTGGAAAAAGATCTACGCTATCACCTGGTTGTTTCTACCTGCGGTATGGTGTAAACATGGGTAACACGTCCCAATCTATCATTAGCAAAGTGCGTATTGTTTTGCTTATTGCTTACTGACTATGCTTGAATGTAGCTTGCCGTGTATACGCGAGTCGTTACTCACTTTTCTGGGAGATAATGACCAAATTGATGC
>LUCH01007650.1:0-11871 GCA_013368495.1 Paragonimus heterotremus | reverse complement strand
TGCGTGACGCTTGATTAGCAATGCCTCAGAGAACGCCAACAGCCTAGGGTTGCGGTTGCGCAATAGGACCATGAGCGTAGTGACGGGGTCAACCACGTGACCTGTTGTGCTTAAGTGTTTGGCGCTCGAAGACGCCGGGTTTCTGTCCGAGTGTTGGCATACTGACCCACGTTGACTCATTGTGCGCACTAGCCACTTTCGGATGTGTTCCATCTTACTTTTTCGTAAATTTCCGTCAGTTTTGCCAACTTTCGACTTACATCGGTGATATTGTGGTCACCTGTGTAAGGAAGGGTGATGAAAACCTGGATCTTCGGCACTGGTTGTGGTTGCGGGGTAGCCACTGGTTCCTTTCAATGAATTTCAATAAATTTCGCCGGGTATTCATTCCCAAGCAGATCACTCTTCCTGAGCTCCTCTTCAGACTTCAGGTGTTTGGCAGTACATACTTATCATGCTCGGTGAAAAATTGTTCGTACTAAACTACGTTTGTAAGCCACGGGTACAAATGAAGGGAATTGTAGATACTGCCCACTCCATGTGGCTTTTCAATAAACAGACCTACTATGTGTGCCGTCTGAACGCCTAGAAATAAGGACGTCTAAGAATGGCAGCAGAATGTACTTATTCACGGCTTGATCGGAATGCCTTGTTCATCATACATGATGTAAGTCGATTTCACCAACACCTTCTCAAATGACGGTTTACAAATTTCGTGAACCATCAGCCCCTCATTTCGATAGCAGACATGAGAAGCACGATACAAGAAAATAGCCCCATTGCGGACGACTTACTTCCCTCTCAATTTATCTGAGTACGGCTGTACAAATCAGTTCAATCCCGCACAGTTGAACAATGATGCTGTTGTTCCAGGCAGGCTGCCATTAACAGATTCACCGTGCAGAGAGTTCATGCCAAACGAACTTGTGAATACTGTCTACTGCGTCGATCATTCTTCTATTCGGCTGACGAGCATACAATGAGAAACAGAGAAATATATCGTACTGTCATTAATCAGGCTGTACCCGCAGGTGAGGTGGCTGGAACGGAGGCCTGATAAACGTACCTCTTTGCAAACGAGATAGACGGATTTAGTTCTGTGGGCACGTCTGGTGGTATTGAAGCACCTGCGACCGGTGCCCATTCGGTCCTACGAAAAATGAAAGTCACTCCGATTTTGCTTGTGGTGGTTCACGTTGGACAGAGAAATTTTGCCACGCGTTGGATGATGTGCACAATGTCGGGAAAGATGAAAGCTTCGCTACACCCTTGAGAATGTCCAAAAACTCTATGAAAGCGTATAGACCCGAACTTTGTCTATCAGTTTGGAAGATGGTCGACAGCGGTTGACTTGCATTAAAATAAATGTTTAACAGTACGTCTTCATTCACCTTGGTGACAATTCCCCACAATGTGTACACACTAGTCTGATAGTCGCATCTGGTCCGTCGTCGTTCTGGCGTTGAGTCTTCCCATTAGTTCCAGGTGTACACTTGACTGTTATACAACACTACTACATAAATTACGACCTGAGCGTTTTGAAAATTCTCAGTATTCTGAACATTTTTCAATATTTCGAGACTTGTTCAAATACGAACATTAGTTCTTCGCATTCCATGCACTCTAGCTGGAGTGGAACGTAGTCGAAACATCAAACTTGTTTGAGGGTGACGAGATTCGTGATAGTATCCTAGGTGACAGAAGTGAGATGAAGACGATGGAGACTACTATGTATTGGTCGCAAAAGGAATCTTAATGTTAGTCATTGTTCAGAGTTCGGGTCCCCAACTTATAAAAACGATAGTGTCTTGATATCAAAATGTGCTGTGTCCGGTTTGTCGTAATGCCAACCATTCAGTGGAGGCTTGTAAATATCGGATCCCCTACTGCTTGAATATAGAAAGCATGAGGCCATTCCACATTTTGTTTGGTTTGGTGAATAATCACATAATCGAGTAGACAATGAGGTTCAATTTGAAAACCTACATCAGCAGTTAAGCGGATTCACTCCATCCTCAAAATTTAATGCGAAACACATAATCACTAACACCACAGTAAATTACTGCAGTCCATCTGCATAAACAATCTTCCGGAAGTATTGGTCCTTTCAAAAGGAGGTGTTGTCACGACTATTGTGGTCAAACAATTCTAGTCAATTAAACGATTTGAATATAAAAGAGGACAGACAAAATTACAGTTGTCAATGAAATAAATCAATATGCTGCTCTGATTAAAAATATCATGAACCGTATGAGCAGCATGACAGCTGTTGACATATCTGATCCCTCTATAACATATTCAATGGAGTGAAGTAGGACAGGCTAACAATGGTGTTTCCAGTTTACCAATAATGGTCTGATTGTTTGTCGGGTATGGCAGTGAACATTAAGGATGAATTACATAAGCGGTAAGTGTGCAGGAAATAATTCAAAATTCATTCATCTCCACAACATCTCCGTCGATTTGTAGCTGTAGGAACACCTAAACAAATAAAGCGCGGTCCGTAACAGTAATTCTTACAGTTGGGTTTGAAACAAAATTTACTAACTTCATTGATCAACATAAACTCTGATTGCAGATTGTAGGGGATGAAATGCAATGAAGTTCGCCAGGCCATGATTTACAATGTTCTACGTATTTTTGATTGTGTTCGAAAATGAACCAAAAATTTCTTATGTGCGGTAAACCAGGTGGTTTGATAATCTACTACGACTACACTCTTAGGCTGTGACATTGAAATTAACAATCATGGATACCTTCAAACTTCACTGAATCTTCATCATTGTTCCAACAATCAATCTTAGCTAGTTGAATTTGTTTAAAATTCAGTCGATATGATGCATGTTTTTCGGTGAGCAAATAGACATATCAATTTCTGGCAAGCTAGAAATGGTGTGCTACTAGAAAGTTTTTGAACTTGCCGTACAACCACAATCACAGAGGAACTTTTAAATAAAATTCACTCAGTTTGGCACTGTATTACAACGGCGTTTATTAATAAAACATACCGGAAATCGCGTTGTGTTTCTACGTCGATTTTTCACAAAAATAGAGGTCCTTATTGGAATACATGTTAAATCATTTCAAAGAGAGCGGGTACTAACTACACCGTACACTACAATTGAATACCAAAATCATGTCTATTAACACTTCAGACACATGTTTCTAATGGCAACCTTAAAAGAGTTGTTGAACACACTGACGATATTCACAGTGAACCTGATAGGTTGTTTTTCAATCCGCAAGTACTGAACGTCTACGTGGTTAATATTATGTCACCGCTGGTGAACAGCACATGCTGTTGGTCAATTATGAGCATTCAGCAACATTGAGAAGACGTTCTAAAGATGGATCAGGAAACGGTCTGCTGGGAATCAGCCACAATTCTTGCTGTAGCCAACCAGATTCAGAAAACCTGTGTAACAGGGGAATTGGAACCGGTCATTTTTGCGCACTTTGATGATCATTTAATTACACGCAATCGAATTGCACCGCTCTATCCAGTCTTCCCACACATTTTCACTGCAAGTCTTCAGAGTTAATTGACCACACCGTTATTCGGATCGTGACCTCGCGAATTAAACCAAAGACAATGTAACGACATGAAGATTCCCCTGGTCTACCTGCGGTGGGCTAAGTAATGTAGTTCCAAAACTCATAGTGGCATATTTTACCTAGGTTATTAAGAAAGTCCGCATGTTGTATGCTGTCCGATTGTTGGTCTGCATGCTGTGTGATGGTGTCGCGTGAACCAGAACCATACACACTTCCAGTTTACTCGCTCGTCGACGGCCGGTTTCTAACCTTCTTAGCTAACTTGAGCGTCGGTGTCATTTATATTGCTATACACGATCCCCTGTAAATTTCGTCGAATAAATATTCGATCTCTTCTTTCAACGGCCTTTTCACACTTCACGTCTCATGAATTCGAACGTGGAGAAACGACTTAGGGTGTCATGCACTAAAATAACGTTAAGACCAGTTTCACCCGGCGAAGTGGAACCTGATGTTTATTTCTGATATGTCATCTGAGTCGTCGTTTCACATATATCCTGTCTCGTTTGACAACACTTTCTATCGCAATTGAGTGGTATAAATCAAAATACTTCCATCTAGTCAGATCGATTAACTTCAAACGATCGTTGTTGTTCTAGATGAAAACCCATGTACAAAGTGTTGCAGAGGCTCTTTTGCTTACACTAAATCGACTTATTTTTGTATAAAATATGTCACTTTCCTTCAACGCATCATAACCTTCCAATGAGAATTTGGCCAATCAGAAACACGCTAGGGTGAATTGTTAGTGCGGTGTAACTCTGATGTCATATTCGTGTGTTCACAGTTGTCGACAGTTTCGTGGCGTGGAAAGATTTGTTCTGTTCTTATTGACTATTCATGATGTGTCATATAACTGACGAATCCGGTAAGGATTGAAATTTCCTAAAATCACTCTGCTTAAAACTATTCAGCTGAATTCTCTAGCTGAAGAGCTTAAAGATGAAATTGAATAAGAACTTGCAGAATGAATGCTGGTAACTTGTATAAAATCGAGATATAAATAGAAAGAAAATTGATGACTATGCTAGTATGTTTGTCTGCACAGGTCACCTGAAACACTTCATGTGGACATGGTCAGTTTGTCCACGTGAGGACACAAAATAAAATTCGTTCGGAATTAAACGCAGTTTGAAAGGAACAAGGAGTGGTTTAACCGAACGATTGACTGACAGGGAACTGAAGACTGGGAGCGGGTTCGATACGATATTACACGTTTGATTTTAACGGCTCATTCTAAGAACACCGCAGTTTCTGGAATAGCTATTAAAACGGTGTTGTCGATAAAATTCAAAAAATGCAATCGCAGTACCCAAGGTCGCCTTGTGATAACACGAAATAGGATTGGAAATTGAGTAAAGAGCTTGCAGTTGAGCCAGTGCTTAGTTGATTCAGATGGAAGCAGGGTGCTTGGTGCTACATCGGTTAATTTCTAAATTCATTCGGCGCAAAGAGTTGCAGTTGTTGGACGCAGACCCCACAACGTTGATCGATAATATCAACTGACTAACTCATGTTCATAAGTAGGTCGTGAATAATCCATATATTTTCGATGGAACCGAGCGTCAACCATGTTGCAACCTTTCCATCTCTCATATAATTATATATATGTATATAATATAATATATATAATTATATACTCATAATATTTACTACCTTGTTGTGATATGTTAAATCTTAATAATCTTAGCGACTCAGTGGTGTAGATTATTTAGAATGTGCTAAAACTTAATTTTCATCCAGTTGGGGTGCTCAACTGCAACTGCTGATTCGCTCAATCCTTGGGAAAAACACATGCACGTGGTTGATTATCTAGCAATACGTCTCACACATTTGATTACCTTTGAGGCCACGTCGATCTACCTTGCTGGGGTTCATACCAGTCTGATTCACTAGCATGGGTAAGCATAGGTTTACAAACTGAGGAGAACTGTAGTGAGTTAGCGCCGGATGACCGCGATTTTCCGAGAGAGTGCGTTACTTCTTCTTACAAATCCTTCTTTGAACTATCCTGCACTCTTGACAGGTAGTGCATTTTACGTAAACAAATCTGGGAAGTTGATGTATCCAAAAACAATCCGTTGAAAACTGTCCGCTCCAGTTGGTAAGTGTTCACTACATATCTGAAGAACTTGAAGTTTAGCCATGTATGGCTGAATTAACAGAGGCACAGACTATCGAGCGAATGGCTCAATTAGAGAGGTCAACAGGCTTATCAAATTACTGGCGGATTTATCATTTGTTTTAGTTTTTAATTTAAACGGATTACAGCGATGAAAACTTCTATCAGAAAACGTTTTCCATATATACGTCCCGATAACTAGTTGTTTTGCTTGCAACCTCTCAGTTGGTGGTCAGAGAGCACATAATTCTGCATGTTGTTGGTTGGAGCGGTCTTGAGCGTCGTCAAATGCACGTTGTCCAGTTACTTTCGATCGATTTGAACAACTAAAATTAACTGTTTCCAGTATGCGTCCGTACGTTGTTTGTACCCAATTGCCTCTTTCTACGATCAAGTTTGGTGCAAACGAGGCTGAATATATGTTTTTCTGTGTTTACCTGAAATATAGGTTGTGTACATCAGCGAAAGTATCGCACCAGTTTGCATGTGAGAGGCGGCATCTGTTCTCGAATGCTCGACAGCCAGTCAATGAGATCTGACAAATGAGTCGTTAGAATGAAATACACCCTCATTGGAAGGTAGTTTTTCTTCAACCCAAATGTCACCAAAAACGCATCAGATATTCGTCAACAGTTATCATGCATTTGCAAATGATCTAGTGTGACCTCTTTTCAAATTTTACTCGTAGATATTTCGTGAATGCAGTAGTGTTCTGGTTAGTAGCGTGTGCACTTTCTAAGCATTTGATGATCCGCAGTTCGCATGTAACGTTAAAGATAACAATAATAATAATCAACCATACATAATCCTTTATGCTTCATTTAGGTGCGTTGTAGATGCGTACGAATAAGATCAACCTCTTAATCACCAATAATACTTAGTAGTAGAAATCAATGGTATTAATCGTTGGACAACTAAATTAAACTGCTCATTTAGCCTTGTGCATTCTCAAAGGATAAGCGTCACTCTCAGACGTGAACCAGTGTTCGGTAAAAGAGATAATTGCCTGGATTGTCAATATTTTATAGAATGCTTAATAAAAAAAATCAGAGGCATTACAAATTAAAGCCAGTATTTTTCCCATTTCACGGTTAATTGGGAAAGTCGAGGGATGCAATTTTATGTAGCCAAAACCGGGAAGGCCTGAGTGAACTTAAGTATATTTTCGTGTAACCCGATCTTGTTCACGACCATAATGTACGGCAAATTATCCTACTTTGTTGGGTGAAGCGTTTATCGCGTCCCCAGCCATGAACTGTTCTACAGACCGCCTTAGGTTAATAACCAGCAAACTTCATCTCCTGGACTGTGGTTGAAGATTCAATTTTATCATCGGATATATTCAATTCAAGTGGGTTAATATGGTTTGAACGTCCACTCACTGAAAGACCATCAGATAATCCTCGTTCAACAAGTATAACTAGATTTCTAGGTTTTTGCAGGATATTTGCACCCTCTTTGTGGGTGTCAAGATGAAAACGAAAGAGAAGCTATCAACTTTTTCCCCAATACAGGAATTTTGTCGGAGCAGTCCTAACTGCATGTGTTATGGTTTACGAAACCAGTACCACAGCTACTCATTCGGATTGCGTATCAATTCGGTGGAACACATTTTTCCATTGACTGAAATGAAGTTACCAACCAGGATGTGCTGCCAACTCTTGTCCGGCCTACACATTGACGTACTGAATTCGGTCTGTTATCTTGTCAGTATGCTCGATAGAGGGAGCAAGTAATAACACACTGTCTATGTCTTCATTTACGTTTGGCCATAGAAAACGACCTCGTGGTAATGCCCATTCCTAAATGAGCATAATAAGGCTGGTTTATGATCTGTACACAGGTTTTATTTAGTGATCGAACTCCGGATCCACAGAACATGACGGTCACAGTAACTGAACTCACTTTGACGGGTCACAAAGAGATGAAGTTTAAAGTGTCATTTCGAAAGGCATTGCAAAGGCCAGGAACAATCTGACTATAAGGTGTGTGGGATCACGACTAGTCCGCTGACGGATGATGAACAAAGGTTAGGAAGTAGCATACCCAAATGTTGTATTAGATGAGCCATTTCATAGAATGAATACATATCTTGCAACATTTCTGCGTAAGCGCCTTGAACCACCAGCCACATAGTTGTGTATTCCAGATATATACGATATCTCGTGACTGTGGACGCTCAACGTCAGTGTTCACATTAACCGTTTTCGACGTCCTTGTGTGCTTACGTACTCATCGGCAGTGATAAAACTGGCTAACGATCAGTTCAAGACTCGAAAGACCTTTCGAAGAAGGTACTGGTGAAATCCTCTAAATTCGAAAATCCTGGGCAACACCGGTTTGTTTAATTGATACTGTTGTTCACTGTTGTCTGCAAAGTGCGTTAATTATAGACGCTATGGGTTGAATTTATATGATGACAAAGAACTGCGCCTACACTCTTGGAATTGCGTCACAGCAGACAGTGTCCGGTTTTTACAGACAATCATACATCAACATTGTTGAGGATAAAATGCCTATTTTACTGTTCTGAAAGTAGTTTGTTTTTGTGGATTCCAAAACAAATGCACACTTTCATCCGACAAAACGTGCAATGGGGTGTGCACAGTTGATAGGATTGGTAATTAGCCCCGTTAATGAGATGACCATCCCGGAGAGGCGCGAAGTGGATCTTCATCGGTACGTTCAAAGACATCTAAAATGCACCCGAACTCTTCATATGTAACATCTAACCTGTGTTTATTGAGTCGATATACAAGATAACATACCGACACCTAAAGGATCACATATTTAGTGTTGCCAGGCGTTCGCACCGATCATCAGTTACTCCAGTGGCTTCACGCATGTAGCACCTCTCACGTTAGAAGGCTCAGATCATGGACGGTGCCAGACGTCCCGGACGTTTGATCTAACAGCATCTGTCATCTACGAGAGTGTTTGAGGGAAAAGTAGGCTTATCATTAATGAAGAGGATTGAGAGAGCTACAAGACACACCGATCTAATCCAGAGCCTTAGTATAACAAACGATTGTCGTTTTTCAATCACTCCCTGAAGTGGTGCAGGAAAACCATCGATAGTTAGGGCACGCTAGAATTAACAAATTAGACAGTACAGCCAGCCAAAATTTCTGCCAGCCACATTTGTGCCGTGACGTGGCAAACTTCTGCCGTCTGTTGGAGCAGTGTTGTTGTTTCAAAAATTCCAAGACCAACCAGAGTACTCGTTACAAGCAATGAATGCCGACTTTCAGAATAAACTAGTTGGCGTGAACGCCATAATCTACTTGAAGGAAATGCTAAGAGATGAGTGGCACGTGGTCGACCTTTTCACTTCGATGCATCAGCCATCCCCAATGCCATTATGGAATATTGGATCTGCCAGTGAGGAGCTCCAGGTTAGTTTCACTCTGACTAGAGGTTCAACTTCAAGAAAACCTTTTCACAATAGGTTTATCGGATTTAGGGTATTGAAAAATCTGACCGACCACCTACAACTCCCAAAGCAACAGACCAATCGCTTTCTCTTGTAATTACTGAATTCCTTCGTGCACCACAACTTGCTTGCTTAGGTCCTGGTAACCCCAAGGTGCGTGCTTGTTTGCCGAAGCTGTGCTCATGTGTTCACTAAGCAGATGCTTCACTTACTGTGGACTGGTCGTACAGTTCAACTAGCTTCCGTTACCTGTTTGCCCATTGCCAGTTGAATGTAGCCCACAGTGGCAGGATATGCTTGCAAATTGGTCGACGCCTTACGCCTAACATACCAGATGGCAAGAATGCATTTGGAGTACACACCGACATCAGGAGGGGTATCACCACAGTAGGGTGTTCTAGCCCCTGTTGTAATCCAGGGAAGAAATGTGGTTACACCAAGAGACGGTGTTATCCAGTGCTTCAACAGAACAGTAAATACGGTGGAGAGGGTTGTTTCTTGTGAGAGGTGAAATGGCTGACTCCTTCTGCGCGATGAAGTACCCTGAATTTGCGATCACTGGGTTTGTGGTTGTCTACTGTGATAACTCGGAACCGGTCTCAGATAGCAGCGGTTGTCACGCAAAAGGGGGTGCAAGATGTTGCAGAGAGGACGTTGCCTCAAGTGGGAGAAAGCGTTGTGAAGTTGAATTAAGAACAAAGCAACGTGTGTCACTAACATAACGCATTGTCAAATTTACGGACTTACGTAGTTTTTATGAGGAAAGCGTCAACTATTGCAACAAGTCTCCTTACAAATACAAAACGGGGCAGTATTTCTGATGGGAGTTATCTTGACGAACACGAACAAAATTTTCGTTCGAATTCAAAATGGAATAAACTCGGAAAGAGAAATCGCTATATCAGAGTTCAAGTGAAATACCTTTGAAAAACTATAACTTAGCTGTCAGGTCGTTGATGTAACACGCATAAAACACAAGTTCGACAGAAGTAACACAGTGAACGATATATAGGTTCTTCGAGTTCTTGGATGATTTACTTAGCTCCTACAAGTTATCAGACATAGCGAGATCATGATTTTAACATATTGTCCCAAATGCTTCAAAAGGTGACAGACGTTACGCGCAAAAGCGGTTTATTCCAAGTAATGAAGTATTAATGTTTTATAAATGATACGTGCAACAAACAACTAAAGTATTGTGCAGTTAGTGGAGAATGTTCAGGGATATATGTTAGTTCAAAATTGAACAGCACCCAAACGTGATTGCAGCCTTCGCGTTTAGATAAGCATTTCGGATAGCCCACTTCGAAAGGAAGCACTAGACTCGAGTTTCGTTCTTATTAGAGCCCATCAGCCTATTTGAATGCAAAGGCTGCGGTCGAGTGTGGGTGGTGTTCAATTTTGAAGTAACGTGAATCTCCGAACATTCCCTGCTGATACAAACCATGCACACTAGTTTCAATGAAGTAACGTCAACTTAACTGTGAGGCCGTCATCACGAGGTTATCGTTTAGATATAACAGAGTGATTCTGTTCATTCTCCATTCTTAATGATCGTGCAAGCTGAAGACTATTCATACACGTTCGTGTTTGAGCGTTTAGATTTGACTATTTGGTCATGCATATTTTGAGATCGCTGGAGTTGTGGTCATCACGACAATCTCACACGAACGAGGGTCAGAGTGGAAACTCTGAACCGGAAAAGGAGGTGCACTACTGATGAGTTCTGATAAAAACGAAACTCGAATGTAGTGATTTATTTTGAAATGAGCTAGCCGAAAGGTTTATTGTACAATTATTGTTATATCTACATATATTTGTCAGTGATTAAACGATTGATAGTCATCCTTAACTTCTAGCATACCACTGACCCGCGTTAACTCTATTTAATTACAACGAGATAATTATGGTGTAATTTGAAATGTATTGTATTCCTGTGACGAAAGTTCTAGCCAATGCGCTTATTAGGAACGAATAGCTATGGAATTCATTCGTTGGTGCTCAGGTTTCGCAAATGAAAACGTTCCCTTAAGTTGGACTTCGAATCGCGCAGCAAGTGAGCGGATCACTGCACACATAACATATCATTTTTCTATCTGGAAATTGCAACGTTGTTTGTCGCAAATGGTGCAAGTATTCCGTTTGCTAACGTTCTGTCTCTTCTCGCTGAGTTGCCGAATTCCATGTGCAATTTCGACTGTCAGCCGCCGTAATTCCCGTATTAAAATGTTTGACATTCCAAATCGAATTTTACAACGCAACTGAAACAAGCGACCGGGCAGAGATCACGTGTGTGCTTAAATCAATCAACTGTATTATATTTATATCACGAAAAGCAGACGATGTACCGTAAACTTTTGCCTTACATTCTGCATATCATTTTCACTAAGACCTCTTCGTTTAGAACAAGTCAAGTTCACTATAAATGAAACTAACGTGTTACAAGCAACTTAGTCCGTGTTGTACAAAGCACATTCGAGATGTTTATCAGAACCTCTGTTTTAATCAAACTATGAGAATGAGTGAGAATGATTGAAATTTATCTCACCATTATGCATTTTCTCCATCACTATATTAGTTGATTCAGTTCTAATTATTAATGGATGTCGCCTCACTCGATTCTGTTCAATTCGAAACAATTCAACAATATGGATTCGATTCTATTTTCAGAGTACTGGTAAACAGTAACATCCAGTTTATTACATTTTGCTTCATGGCTACACGTTTGTGTGTTAAAAATATTTGTCTTACAAAACTAACA
>LUCH01007649.1:10468-24394 GCA_013368495.1 Paragonimus heterotremus | reverse complement strand
TTTGGCAACTAATCCGCTCCTCTTTTCAGAAACTTGGGTGTCTGCGATCTTCTGTCTATTCTTTTCTTGAGCTTTGTTGATGTATTGAATGATGAATCGTTCTCTTGATCTTTTGGCAGTTCAACCTTGAGTCTTGTTCTTCAACTTTATCTTCTCTGGAATGCACTAGTATGCACTCGTATACTGAAATGCTTCCTGTAACGTTTAACCTTGATTCAAGGAAATCGCGGCCAACGCGTTAAACTATCGAGCCAGTGGATCTGTGTTTACTTGACACTCGGACGAGTAAATATACTGCCAATGAGTTCTAAGGACGCAACTGAAACTCAAAGTGATCGTTTGAAACGCGCCAATGCTACTGTGGCCCTCAGCATGAATGCTGCGAACATAGGTTTTTGCCAGTGTTTATGACACAAATAAATGCCCAGTGAAGTACACATATGACGAAGCCAATCAGTAGTATCAACACTCAGCTGATAACATCAGTAGTCGTTATTCTCATGGACAGTTATGGCAAACCATTTTTTAAAAATTACATTTAATCTTTGAAACCAAAATATTCCACCAACCCCGGTCAGAGTAAAACTTAGCAACGATCAAACATGAATAACTTACTACCTCTAACCAATTCGGAAATCTGTTTAACTGAGATGAAAGCTAATGTACTGCATTCAGATGACCTGAAGTACAACTCCAATGACAGGAAATCTGTAAGCAACCTGGCTCGGCTTACTGTTTCTCGGAGGAAGAGCAAGTGGTGGTGTTGATAAAAACAACAAAAACTTGTTATTTTATCATCGCACGACTCGGTTAACAAAATTATGGTTAGACATTATAACGAGATAGGAGGTCACATCGGTGCCGTGCATGTAGTCTAATTTATCTTGACGAAATTTTGTGGCACAGGGGTCGGCGAATGTCGAAGACATGATCACTAAGTGCTGTAGATGCAGGTTACTATTTTCTAAACCAGATAAGTAACGGATGGCTTCATTTCCAATTACTGGAGTGACTGCTGGTAGGTATCAATTCGGGTATACTAGGGTGGACTACATTGTTCCTTTAGAGGTCAGATGCTGTTGTATGCTCACCTGTTATCGGACTCATGTCGTTCATTTAGAGTTTGTCTACTCAGTGTCAGCCGAGTTTTTCACGATTGCACTTATGTAGTATGTGGGTTAATGGTGTTCCAGATACCGTATATAACGACGATGGCACTAACTTTATATGAGCAAATTCGAAGCTGTAAAAAAAGTCACAAGCTTTGACCTTGCCGTAAAACTGACTGGCACTTTAATCCAAATAAAATCAGTCATCGCAATGGGGTGTGACATGATCACGATCAAAATTATCTAACGGATAGTTGCTTCCGTGACTAACTAGCAGGTTATGAACGAGAGGTCGCCCTTTACTGACGTTTTGAAGGCTGAGCGAATAAGTATCGACATTCCACTAGTAACCATATAAGATGATCCTTGAATTTCCAAGCTGGTAAGACTAAGTAGTTTGTTTTTGAACAAGAAGATAGTAAAGGTGAAGCGCTACAAAAATGATCAAGCGTTGTTTGTTTTGGATTCAGTGGTGACGTAAACACCTGTATGAACTATAAGCATGTCTTAAGTGGTTCAATGTTTCACATGGTTTGTAAATGAGATGCCGTTCACCTTTGTGACACATCTGTTCTGTTCGACCGAAGAGCAAAGCGAGATGACAACATAAGACAAGTGGTTGCGAAACCACCACAAGATGATATAAAATTAAATGAGGGACTGTTGGGTTTCCTAGAAGGTCATGACAGAACAAACTGCTAGTAGATAAGGAGATATTTTAGGATCTTAATTAATTCATCCTCTGAAAACCTTCACGAGTTCGTTGCGTAGAAAGCTCAGTTAGCTTTCAGGGTCCAGCCTTAATTAATGTAAACCTTGTGCCTAGACTGTATACAGAAGAGGTATGTTTGATTTCCTCTTTTATGCGCAAATACTAAAACTTTTTTGTCTCGTATTGTTTGCCATGTTTTCACCTTTGCGCATATCTGATTGTCTTAGTGAGTTAATTTCTAGTAGAGTGGTGACCATTTTGCGTAGTCATTTTTGGTTGTACCATTTCAGAAGCTGTTCATGCTGGTTAATTCGAGTATCGGATTAAGTCAACTTGAAGATGGAACAGCATTTTTATTGTAACTTTTATCAACAGTACCGCGTAAATTCTATTCGTTTCGATCGCCCTTTCTGACGTTTTCTCGGACTTGGAAGATATGGCATTTCTAAATGATGAAAGTATTGATCTGTGAGCTAAAGATTTGAGATTAGGAATACAAGTTTTGAACAGTTCCAAGGTAATTGCTACTATCTCGTTCCCTTAGTTTGCACATGGTGATGTTTCTTAAATAGAAAGCCTTTGCAATTGGTCCTCCACTTCGTAGCGAAATTCTTTCGAGACTAGCTTCATTGTTGTCACATTTAATATCTAGGAGTATTGGTAGATGGTACAGGTTATGTGTAGAAGCCCCGATAACACCTCGATTTTTATTTTGATGCTGACTATTGGTCTTCTTTCCATCTTCATATTACTTCGCCTTGGGTGAACGAACGGATAGGTTGTATCACATCAGATCGTTTTGAAAGGAAACTACGGAACGGTTTAGGCGAGACACTCTTTTCATATTTCCCTGAATTTCCATCCTTTCGATGATTCTTGGCTTTTCGTTGTTCGTGCTCAGTCCGTTTGACGCTGGCAGGTGTGTGTTAAGGGCAACTTTTATTTGTCGAAACACCACTTTATCGGTCAACAGCTGAACATTTTGATCGACACAACGCAGCAAGAAATGTTTCCAAATGTCACTCGTGATCTCTGTAGATTTCACAAACTAAGGCTCCAAGTGTAATGCAGCTTGCTCCTTTCAGTCTGTCTGGTGCCTAAAATGGACGATTTTGACACATTTTTCCGACATTTTTCAGCTGAATGACGAAAGTAACAAACGGAAACTCCCAGACATCTGTTAGAGTTCATTCAATTACCTTAGAGGTTCGTTTATTTGTAACATCCGAACAACCATTGCTGAATCTGCATTTGTAAAAAATGGGACAGTTTCGCCTCAGATCAGTTGTTATCGACGGTTAACAAACGGTAGTACTTTAGTTATGGCAATCAATTCAGAGGTTTGGAATTGATACACAAACAGATTTCACGCGATTCCTCCAAAGTTACAGTAGTTTAATTTATTTGGTCTGTCAAATGTTCTGTCGGAGCGTACACGTCACTCAGGACTGGCCGGTATAATTCCAATTTATACTCACTGAGTGTGGACAAGGGACTCTATAGAACTAACAACACCGCATGAACGATGTCACGGACCGCACATAAAGTTCCGGCTTCTGTCACACCGTAATGGAGTTAGGTGATCAAACCATGTTACTCGTGAGTAGTCAGACGAATGCATGTATTGTGCATCCAAGTAATCGCGAGAAATACGAGGAATATTGAAGAATAAACCTGAGTAGAAAATGTGCTTTCCATTCATCACATTGGTATTGTTGACTTCAACGCTGTTGTTGCATCATCATATAAAAATAAGTGTTCGCGTTCTTTGTGTTGCTGAAGTATGTGCCTCTAGCGTCAGTTTGCCGAATAACTCATCCTTTCGCAACTCACATTCCGAGCTCACAACAGTGCAATCGAGCGTAGTATCAAAAGCACAAGAACACCGACTAAAAACGTTTGAATAATCTAATTCACTAAGAAATTCATCATAGCTAGCTGTAACCAAACATATCAGCTGAGTTTTGTCAGTCCAAAAAATTGGCGTTGAATCAATGTTAACAAAAACATCGAAAAATCATGTGACTCGCATACTTTAGATTGGTGACAGACGACCTTATCTTTCCTGTAACGTTAGTTCTCACGCCATTCCATATAATCAGTTGTGCGTTTGGTTCTAACATATTGGCCTGCTTGAATGCTGATATTACGTTAAGTGATCTGTTGCAATCTAACTGGCATCTCTCTCTTTGTTCCATCGATTTAGTTCGTCTATAATCCCAGTGCTGTTTCGGCTAAGTAAACTGATTATAAGTGACTTCCACTTTCTGGACGGACAATCATTTTAACGGCGTTTTATGTCATAGTTTTCAACGATTGCACCCCTTTCAATACGATCGCTTCTGTCTCCGCAGAACCTGTACAAAACCAACGCACCTCGTTCTTTATATCTGTTTGCAGCGTTTAATAACACGCGATAATGCACATTCAAATACATGGAGTGGTTACACTGATGTTTGTTGTTTCATTAATTTCTAACATTTTTGGAATAACTGGAAGCATTCGAATATTTTGTATAGCTGCTGAAGACAATAGTTTTACATTCTGGAGATGACCACTTTCCATTCACTCCTCTCTGATTTGTCAACGGAGGTCGTTTCCAAACATTTGTCCTGCACCGTCTCCAGTTGCAAAACGGAGCAGCCAGATGATATTTCTTGATGGTCTCTATGAACAGCTTTTGCTAGTAAACCTGTCCATACCAACAAAACTCAGATGCCCAGGCGGAACACTCATCAGTGGGTTTGTCGTTGTGTTCACTTTGCGCATCACAGGTTTCTTCTTGTTCTTGACATCTTGTCAAATTAAGTGAACTAAAGAACAGAACTAGTAACGTTGAGAAGCTGAGCTTTCTTGAAGTCTTTTAGAGGCAAGAAGGACAGGAAAACGAAGAAGTCGTATTGAGTCTGGCCTGGTTTTCTTAATCTTTTACCTGTTTCAATAAATTACGCACTTAAACCACTTGCTTTGCTCAAGTTTATGTTAAACTGCCTCGCAGATAGTTAACCTTTTCGGTATGTCGGTTTATTCAAGTGGCCAATTATTATTGAATAAATTATCCCACAAATCTTTTGTCGAAATCCAGTCGGGTGTTTATCAAATTCCAAATTTAGCCCACTGGATTTTCTTGTTACAGAGTGTGACAGATTTAGTATCTCTTTACTAAAAGGACTTTGCCGCTAGATGATCCAGTTGTTGCGCGCAAATAACTAGGCAGGCTAATCAAAATTGCCTTATAATGAAAAACAACACATTGTCAAAACAATGCCGAGTACTTTGTACGATTTTTGAGATACTACGTAAAAATCGGCCTGTCTTACGTTACGGTTTCCACAAATACATATTGTTAAATTTTGTGTTCAACCCATCGTTTCGAATTTTCGTACCGGTTGACATTAAATAGGTTTCCGATCACTCAGTCCAATATTCAACGGCATCTTCTATCCAACTTGTTGAAGCCAACAACAGTTTTCATCCCAATTCTCCACAAAAGCACTTTCCGGTATCCTACAGCAATAGGACATTTTCTTGATAGACAACCATTGTTTTCGTTCTAGTTTACAACCCAATCGTTTTCAGATTCCGGTGTGAACTGATTACTAGTACAACACACGTTTCTGTTAGTTACAATTTCCTGTAGAGACGTTCCATTAACTTAACGTGTACCTCCTGTTCCCGGGCTTTTAAACTGAATGTCATGAATTTTTGTGAGTTGTTCTTATGAACGGCTTTTTCGTGGCAAGCCGTCGTTCAAATGAGAGCGGATTATCAGGCAAAATTCTAAGCGAACAAGGGATGAGGACAGTATACAGCATACATTAAGTCGATCAACGGAACAGGTAATGGATGGTACACAAGTCTAGGGGAGTTACGTAGATGTAGCGAAATCAGAATGGCCTCCGCGTCACGCCCAAACAGTGAAACACTACTGTGCTTGCCTCCTGTTAATTCACTGGATCAAAGTGAACTGCCAAACCAGCCACTAAGTTTGTATGCTGGACCCGGCACTAATCCTTTGTGATGGGTCTCTATTATAAAACAAACCACCCATGCGTTGATTTTCAGCCACTCACTACCATGGCGATGAACTGTCACTAAGCTGGTGCCTGGGTATATCTTTGTACCACGTTACTCACTGTGCGCACAATTTCATTCCTCAACCAGTTCCCAAAAGGATATCGCCGATTACTGTTTACAGCTGTAACGAAGGAGGGTGATCGTACTGGATACATGTTGTAAACCAATCCTACTCATGGGTAGCGATAGGTCTATATAGGAAGAAGCATTTTCCCAAGTTTATTTCACGTCTGTCGTGCGCGGTGGACACAGTATAATTAAGGTATCAGAAACTACCCAATTGAAAGTTTAGTTGAAGACTTTGTGAATCAGTTGCGTGCTGTTCATAACTAGCGTAGTCCATCTCATGCTGACGGTTTAAGCCGTTTATAGTAGAAGGACTTGAGTATTGTCTGTTCGAGATAAACACTATCAAACATAGACGGTCTGACTGTTATGTAACGAGACATAGCCAGGCGAAGGAAACTGGTCACACAAAATAGTGTCAAAGATCAGACCTCAGTTTTAAGTGTTTGTAGTCATGATCAGGTAACTCGGTAACCCAGAATCTATCATGATTACTCACTTTAACGGGTAATGAGCCTAATCAAGTTATTCTCGGATTTTTATTCGATATCGATCTCAGATATCCACCAGTCATTGAAAGCTTACTCAGTTGAGTGGTCACGTGATTGGTCACCAAGACGAAGGTATTTGGTTGGGAATTCTATCTACCCTTCTGTAAGTGATCAGTCTACTGATGAGAGACGTTGGTTATCAATAAAAGTTTAAGACAGAGTCTGATCTGTGATAAAGCACAATTTAAACTGGATTGACTTTTAATGAGTTGATGCGCGTAGAACAAAATCTATCCACCATGGCCTCCAAACCAGTCTGACAGAGACTACTGAAAGTTGTTGACATCCATTGTTTAACAGTAAGGCGAATGAAATACAATTATGGACAGTACGACCTGTGGTGTAGTGAAAAGTGTGTGGACTGCCATTCTGACAATTGTTTGCGGATCGCAGGTTTTAGTGCCCGAAGTGCGTGATGTTGATGAGATCCACCTGGACCGAAACTGATAGGCATTATCTTACTGATGGCAACTGTAATTAGATGTCAATTTTGAGCAACGATTAAAGAAACCATGATATGATACATCAATTTCATACGTTATTTCATTGACAGCGTTCACAGTTGTTGCATACGGAGGATTCTGTTGCGCAGAGATCATCGTTTACTATAAATAGGCATAGTGAGAAGTATCAACTTCACAGATCCATGAAAGCTCTGGTGATTTCCAGCCATCAGCCCAACTCAGGATTTAAAGATTTTCAACATTAAATCAGAACTGCTATGATTTCACCAGACACCCTGGTATTACTCATCAGTACGTTTGCAACAGCTTTTCGTTATTGCTTGAGTTACATGTTATGAGACCCAGAAAGGAGTGCGAGGGAAATCTTCCTTGATACAGAGTTCCACAAAATGTTCCACTCCCCAATAACTACAAAGCAATGTCACCAATAAAGTGTGTGCTGGTTTCCTCTTTTCTGATGCTGTCATGTAATCTATAGCGTAAAATAAGTCGTACACAGAAAGGTACTATACGCAGTGATCGATGAACTGAACACAATAAAACTGTTTACCATTATTGATCAATAACCTGGAGTTTAGTCTGCTGGCATGCATGGTGTGTTCACCTAACTACGTGCTAACTAGTGTATTTACTAATTAGTAACCTTTCTAATTATAACAACAGGTTGAGTAGAGTGAACTTGAACCGATACATGTGAAGTTCATCTGAAAGATACAAGTAACATTTTGAGAACCCTACTAAATCAGTCGTCAGTGGGTGAAAAATCTGACATACTTTAATATCCAAAAAGCATTTGAGAAACCAAACAGATAGGTCACAGAAGGAGAGCTTATAAACAGTGATTAACGTATTGCACAGATACATTATTAGGAGCAGGAAATCTTCATATACGGAGCCGAAGCTAATGCCATCTACTGGAACTCAACTCTCATTCAAATTGCTTGGGACAGAGTGATAATGATAATACTGTTATTTGATAATGTCTCGAATAACAGTATCAACATTAACAACAAGAAAAGCTACATTTTGTTTTAATCACCCTAGTTGAGTTAAAACCCAGGTAGCGGAAGAAGCGATTTTACGAACTACTTGATGGTGACATAGCTGAGACATTGTCAGTTTACAGTTTGGTGGACAAAGATCGAATAGAGCACTTTGTGAGATTCATCATGGACCTACCATTTAGATAAACTTGTAACTGTTTTGGGTGTGTCATAAATATAGTGTGCCCGATGAAGAACTGAAGCTTCACCGACAGAGGCACATTTTAATATAGTTTTAAAGACATTTGGTTTTATCGCCGGTAGCGGCATGTAGACTATAGGACAAAGCAGAGAATAGGTCATTCACGAATTTATTATAAACGTTAGGTTGGTTGGAAACAAGACAGTGAATCAGCAAGACTGAATAAAGTCCATTTGATATGGAGAGTTATTTGACAGATTAACTGAACACAACAAAATCTTTGTCCAAAATTCCGAGTAATATAACCGGTGGACAGTAAAGCCACAACAGTAACACACAACTCATGGCAAATAACGATCTATGGTGGATTCTGGTGTGATATCTGCTTGAGGCTGAACACTGAAGAACACTCGGATCAATTACCAAACCCCGATTATCATAGCTGTTTCCAGCGTAAGCTGTGCAGGAGATTGATGGTGTTTCTCCAATTACTGTGACATTATAATGACACACTACGTTAATTGTCCCGTCTTAGACGATGTGCACAGAACCGGTAGATCAGTAAGCGACGAAGGTTTCGTCTTCTTATGCGAAGGTAACCGATTCAAATCGTACTCCGACCATTCCTCTGTAAGATAACGTCAAACAAGGACTTAACCGATCATGGATTTTCGTTTGTGAGTGAACTGTAAAGTATACCTATACATTATTGTATTTATTAATAATAAAGTGAACTAATTTCACTCTCGAAAACTGGGCGTTGAGCCATTTTGTTTATGTTCAATACTTGATTGAAGTGCTGTAGTTTCTTTGCTCTCGTCATGCTGGCTATTGTTCGTGTGTTCGGGATGCGTGGGTGCACTCAGTTGTACTAAGCTCATGTGGTCATTCGGGCGTAGAATATGAATTATGCACGTTTGAGTAACAAAAGTAGGATAAAATGTACTGTTTAGTACATGCAGAATGTTCTGGTGTGTTCGTCCGCATATCGTCGATGGACATTTGAGTCCATAAAGATGCAGTACACCACACTGCACCCGTTGTGAGCTCTTAAGTTGAGTAGATTTGCTTCTGTAAGTGTATCTTGGGAAACTGTTTGGAGGCTGCTGACGAACAACTGTCTGGCACTTATTTCATTGACCGGGCGGCCAAATGTGTTCCTAATACATCCCTTCAGATATGAACATTACAACGAATTGGGAGAAAAAGTGTTTTGGTACACTGATTTAGAGACAAGAATTCAAGTGATAATGATTTCGTTTTGTTGACTGATCGGAAGCGATAAACTACTGTCGATAGCAGGATGGTTTACATTACATCGTTAGCATGATAAACAAATGGACAATACCTCTGCTTTTTTTAAAAAAAAATGTAACAACTACTTTAGATTTAATTACTGGGGCTACCACAATATTTCACGTGTTCCTATGGCACTCGAATTGTTCTAGATCGCTGTTGAAAGGTTTGCAAGGTGGACTGTCATAGGTCATACCCAAACGCATTAGAATTCGCAATCAGATAATTTTGTGGACTGAGGAATGGAAAACATAAACCTGAGGTGTATTTCGCCTTTGTCAGGTCGTATCAGTAGTGCATATACATCTCCGCCTGAACGGGAATTATAAACCTGTTCTACTTGCTTGTAAGCCGATCCAACTGACAGTTAATCGCTTGGATGTCAGTTGCATGGTGATAATCTTTGTGAATCCATCTTAGATTGTTCAGTTAGTACGAGAAAGTGAGACGGAATATTTCTTGGTTATAATATTTCTTGATATTATTGTTGCTACTGCCATCGGCATCCAGCGAACAATACATCGATATTTGACAATGAGGTACACGTACCATACAACCATGATAGGGAAGAAAACGGTTTAACGATAAAAGAAAGAACGTGATTGGTGTTGTTTTCTAAAATCCCCATCTCTGACCTCAACCTGTCATCACCAAAGTGCCTGCACTTTACAAACAAAAAATCTGGGGACGTGGGATCTGCGAAACATGTTTCATGAGAATTTTATTGCCCCAGTCTATTAATTGTCAATATTTCATGAAGGATTTAATCAAGCAACAAAACTGGTCGTATCACTGGGCCCGAGTACCGTTATTTCAGCTAATATTTCTGGTCAAAGGCATAAAGCTTCACGAGGGCTTCAGCCCTGCAGGTGACCTTGTGGTGTTCACTTTGTTTCCTTCCAACACATTGTCGAATGACCACCCCTCACCTTACGCCAGTGAGCTGGGGTCCTATCAATGAGTGCATGGCTCAGTACTCGAAAGATTCTCATTATTAATTAATTAATCGGCTCTAATGCGATCGCACACTAATTCAGACGGATTGACTCCCAGTTCAATAGGGAGTCGATGTCAGCGCCAAAATGTCTATCGGCAACGAGACGTGTGCGGTAGGTAACGACCATAAAAAGCAGTCAGGACAAAAAAATACTCGCCGCTACGACCATACATGGTAGCCATGGCGTTTAGATGAATCAGATCATTGGATTTAACAGGCAAACAAGGAAACAGTTCGGATAAAGTAGAAATGAACAGGCGCAACCTGACTGGTCAGTTGGAATGATACAGGATCATTCAGCCGACATTGAATATACCTCATCAAAGGTAAACCGTAAACATACACCTTCATATCAGATAGCTTGTAGCCAATCACGTCTGTTGGTGTGCTCAGTCTCGAGGATGACGGTTCCCTCGACCCTGCATCGAACCCCACTCTACAACGGGTTTACTTGCTTTGTCATAAGTAATACAAAAGGTAATACACAGCTTAACTATACAAACCCCAAGATCTTTAGAATGTCTGCAAGCAAGCGTAATCCGTCTTCCGGACCGACAGTCAATCCAATTTCCAATTCCCCTATTGTTCATTCACTGATTTCATCCAAGGCGAGGGCAGAGGGTGAATAAATGCAGACATTGGTGGCTAAAGGCTACCGTATACCTTATTATCTCAACCGCTGGTGCTCACGTAGCGCAGTCCTAAAATTCTCTAAGTGTGATGATACAAATAAGATTCTTAGAGAAAAGCAAGACACCTTTCTGATGCTGAAGAAGCTTTAAGTTGCATAACACTTAGCCTAAAAAATATTGCTGTTTGAGGCTGTTATTCTCTTGACCCTGACTGTCTGGAAAACTTAGAAGAACTGACAATCATACCTACTTATTAACGTTTCTATTAACAGTGAATCAGGACGTTCGAACAGTTAGAGGTTTGGCATAACCTATCTAACCTATAATCGAAGAACTATTAGCAACTTAGTAAGTATAACTTTAACTAGCGCATCAGGCTAGATTCTTCATTATTGCTAGTTCATATGGGGACGTATCAGTTGTATGATAGTAGACCACACTCATGTAGTAGTGATAAATGCCAGAACATGGATGTTATTGTGTTGTTGTTATTGTTCCGAAACAAAATGAGTTGAACTCAAGGTAGCTTGCTTTACAGTGGTTTAATTTAGAAAATAAAATTAAGACGTCCCTCACCATCTTCTTGTTTCCCACAAGCTATGCATGTTCGGTCTGAAATGTGTTCACTGACAAGTCAGCGTAACTTATTCAAAGAAAGTATATATATTTACTAACATATTGGTTGGAAACTACATATATCCCTTAGACTCAAATGGAATGGATTAACTCACCAGACATATCAATCTGTCAGTGATATTCCCGTTAAACCTTTCATGTCATGCATCGAAAGTGCTGATTACCCTTGAAAAATCCAACTGTGCAACTCTACCTTCCTTCAGGTTGCACTTGCTGGAACTGTTGAATCCGAAATCGGACTTTGACAGAGCTCACAAATGTTCGCAGTTTATGTGACACATGTGCCTAGACAGACAGACAATATGTTGCTACACCAATGGGAAGCGCCAAAATCGCGTGTCATACAAGGGCTTAAAGTCACGCATGTTTTGCATACACTTCACACGGTATTATTAATCGATCGATTATGAATTGAAACGTGCCTTTGAGAAAACGAAAACAGCTCCAATCAAAGAACTGATTTTCTCCAGCTGATTGAATGCAGTGTGGAAACAATCGCCAGTCGTTTAACGATAGTTGATGTACCTAATCATGTGATGCGCCTCATGGAAACTATAACATAGGGAATAATGTACAGCATCACAGAGATTTCAAAAACTTGATCACTAAAATGGCACCTTGGACTAGCATAATAAAAAAGACTATCTGCTTTAATATTTGCAACACACAACGCAGTTTGTTCATGTAGGGGACATTTACGTCACTCTGTCACTTCAGTCCTTTCACGTAGGTACTGTTGACTCCAGACCACGTAAGTACCATAATACTGGTGTTCGGTTAAAGAATTTTGTTCTTCTAGTCAGTTGCACACCGCTATCAATGCTGTGACCGCAAAAGACGCTCGACCTGCAAAGTTGCTTTCTGCACTAACTCCCGTACAGGTTATGTTAAAACATAGGATTACGAATGCGTACACTCAGTTGCACGGCAGACGTGCATTCACACACATTGGGTAGCAGTACGTTATCATTCGCCCTGCTAGCACTTCCACTATAGTGCATACACACTATTCCGATAGTCGCTTCTGGTCCATTGTCTTCCTGACGTTGAGTCTTGCCCATTAGTTCCTGAATGTACGCACTATACTGCTCATAAACGAGGCTGTCTGTTATACAACACTAATAAACATTCAGAATTAAATCGACAACTCTAAAACACAACGCAACATAGTGATCGGCAGCGGGTGTACATCGATGACAGTCCCTAATCACCGCGGAGTATAAACTCCATGCCAGAATGAAAAATAGATGCTCGTCATTTTTTTCTGTACTGTACCTCCAGTTGATAACTAAAGTGATTCCCCCGCATATTTTGAAATGCGAAGTAATATACTGTGTTATGTAAATAAGAGTCGGAGTTGAAAATTCATTTAGTCCCAATTTAACCTGGATACCTTTTCATATACTCCATTCTGTCAAAAAACATGCAATATCATCTGAGTAACAAGACGGGATGAATCATAGAGAGCAAAAAATAAATGGTCAAGTTATGCGTCATGTGACTGAGATCAAACAAAAGTATCGGAGTACAAACATGATATAGGCTGGCGTTGATTACACAGGCAGGGTTATAAACGCACGGCGTGAAATTTGAATGGGGAAAAAATGTGGATCAATTACATAGCTCAGTTCTGCATCCATTTTCCAGCAAGTAACGGGTGATCAATAAAGCGAGCATTCAGCTGCTAGACTGAGCAAACAGCAATTGTTACGAGTTGTGCCTGGATTTCCACTTGTGTACCCACTCATGAACAAAAAATGGTCAGATTAGGTCGCCGCGTACATTAAGCCTAGATCCGACGAGCACATTTTACGTAAACCACATTGGTCCCAATCAGACCCCTGCCCTGTGGTATGCGTGTGCACGATGTGTAACGCCTGATCCGATGTTGCTGTGCTCGCCCGCCAGTTCTCGCGCAGATAAGCTTCGGTGACTACTGATCAATCACAGGATAAATAGTTCAACTCCATCTTTTCATATGACATGCTGTTCATCCGAAACAGTTTAACAAAATCGCACCCCTCATAGTAACCAAAGTTAATCCCTGTGGAAAGGCACAGTGGAGATATTGAGAGACCAAACACGGATCCACAGTTCATCAGTGCAGTAAGAAGACATGTTGCGACATGTTAACATTTCGTTTACTCTCATCAGTCGCAAACGTAAAACATGCGAGTTATGTATGATATACAAATAGAGAT
>LUCH01007648.1:0-12187 GCA_013368495.1 Paragonimus heterotremus | reverse complement strand
TGTTATACACGCATCACTGGTATACCGTGTAGACAAACACGGGTGAACACGTTTCTTGACAATTCACCACCATATGTTTTACACTTATTCAACAGTTATTGTTGTACGAAGTAGGTGCAAGGTAGACAGATTGACCCAGTTTTTCTACTCAAGAAAAGTGCCGCGCGTACGGATTGCAGAAAAATGTTTCCTGTCCCATTCGGAATATAATGTTGTGCAGTTTACTGCTCGGACGTGATATCAAAAAGTTTCATTCCCATGACTTCTCCATCAATTGCCTGCTCACCAAAAAAGTACGTCCTCGAAGGTTTGACAAGTGTGTTGTCGGTGTTGCTGTATCAGACCGAATCGAGCAACTATCTCAAAACTTCAAGTTGGCTGGCATGAATTTGAAACTATTGAATGAACTGTTTCCATTGACAATACGTTCACGCGATTATAACGTGAAGTCCGATCAACTGATTCGCGAAGCTTGAACGGCAATGTCATAACTGAGATTGTCTTCCGCTGTTCCTAAGGCCGGACAGCCGCTACGTTGGTTGCAGATGTGGGACACCCGTTCTTTGTTGATTCAACGCATACGGTCTCTATCTCTGTCACATTTGATAACCCTACGGCCCACTCTGTCATCCGTGAGAGATTTGATGAGAACAGCGAACTTCATAAGACGTATCATAATGAAAATTTATGTATTCCCACCCAGTATTGTTCAATCACTTTACGTAATTGAATAATCACAGCATGCAAATGCATACACTAGCATTGATTGAGTGTGGACTGGTAGCTTGTGCCTCAGGCTCAATCTAAACCTCAGCATCTTATGGTAGCTGCCCTTAGTGAGTTGTAGTTACAATGGTTAGCTTGCTGTACTGCAATCTCACCTTTAAAAAGAAGTCCTATACACCTTGCTTTCTATTCAGAAGTGGGCGTCACCTCATCCGCGATTTTGGTCCCCATATTGGAACTGATTGAATTGTTTGAGATAATTTTCTCAGAACAGGTTTTTTATCGTTTCGAGTTGTCGCCCCAAGCTGTCTTGCTCTATTGTCAAGCCTTACGCCAGGTGCCGCGTTTGTTTAATGGACAGAAAATCGTTAGCGCTAGTGAATTGACCTGTCAGCGTTGACTTACACCGTCACAACGAGACTGGACCTTGACGCGGTGTGACGGCTCGCGCGTCTTGGTGACCTATTGGGCTAAACTGGACGGTGTGGCCACCACACCGATAGAATCACTCACACCAGGCAGATCAAAAGGTAGAGGCCTGACAAACCAGTCTCCTGGTCCTCCAGGTTGGGTGGTTGGAAGAAAACTGCCATCTTCTTCTGGAAAACGTACCAGTTCCGGTACACTGCCACTGCGGTATAGGATTTTGAGCCACATGCTTCGGTTGAGAACTCTAAGCTTTCTCCTGTCTAGGTCTAGGCGCCCTGGCAATATCTTAGCCCGCACATAACCATGAATAACCACAACACAAGTAATTCCATACTGCATCGGTCGTGTCGCAGTATAAACCGGGTCGCCCTATCTGCTGCATACAGCAGGGTGGATAGACGGAAACATGCTACTGCTGACCCCTCCCCCACTGTCAAATCAAATTTAGCTCTCAGGCCCTTCCCCGACTCCATTTCTGATAATTACTCTGCAGGTCCCACAATAGATATAGCTAACCGTAGTAACACTGACCCGGAAAGTTCCGTCTCTTGCCATTCAGCTTCAGTCCTCCATCGTCCCATACTTAGGTCCAGAATGCGAATAAATATAGGTGCCTTCAACGTTCGCACTCTAAAACAAATAGGTCTACAGGCCGCTCTTGCACGAACATTAGACTCATTGCATGTCGATGTTTGCTGTATCCCTGAAACCAGAATCCAAGACAGTAGTCAACAAATGGAAATAACAGCACCTGCATTGTCTACCCGATACTGGTTATACACTTCGGGTGATTCCACAGTCGCTGTTGCAGGTCAGGCTGGACTACGTATAGTCTTCAGCTCGACGGCCGCAGTCTCATTGATAGAATGGATTCTTGTCAACAGTAGACTTTGTACTATCCGCTTGGCGGGTTCCGTTAAAGCCAACTCTAGACGCAACACTTTCAGAGATTTGTTCATTGTGTCTGCTTACACTCCTACTGACTGTAATGACTTCGGAGTCAAGGACGCATTTTACTGGGATCTGGCCGCTCTCATTCGCTCGACACGTGGTTCTGGTATAGTCGTTCTGGCGGGAGATATGAATATTGAGGTCGGCCGCCTTGGTGAGGCTAAATCTCGTTTAGGTGGCAGGTTTGGGATAGCCTCCCACAGGTCATATAATGGTGGACGATTGTTTCAGCTATGCGCTGAGCATAAACTATTTTCAGCCAGCACAAGTTTTAGGCATCGTTTACGTCATTGCTATACTTGGTGCCCGCCTGCTCCGAATCAAACCTGGTCTCAGATAGACCATATAGCTGTTAGTTACAGGTGGCATGGTTCCATCCAAGACTGTCATTCTTATTGGAGCACGTACTTGAACTCAGATCATTCATTGATATGTCATCGTTTTGTTGTTACATTTGCTTGGCAACGATTAGTCGTTGAGAAACTGGCCTTACCATGGGTAAAACATAAGTAACAAGCCAGCTTAAAAAAATGCCTCAGTGGTACTCACTCCGATGATCCTTATAGTTGCTGGACACAAATCTCACAAGCTTTTCGGAAAGCAGGCACTGTAGCATATGACGTTAGGGTTTACGGTGAGATGTCTGATAGTTTCAGCACCAGCAGCGACGTATGTCAAGACTGTCCCATTTCACCATTTTTGTTCAATTTCGTCATCGAGGAAATAATGGAGGACTGTCTGTGGCACTCAAATGATGCCGGTGTGGACCTCCTACTTGGTGAAAGACGGACTGATCTTGATTATACTGACGATAAGGTGTTGTTGTTTAACACCCTTCAAGTGGCACAAGCAACGCTGAACACAATTTCACGTTCTGCTAAGTAGTTTGGAATGCGCTTTGCAGCTTCAAAATGCAAAGTGTTTCTGCAAGATTGCTGTGATTACGTAGGTTTAATGTTAGATAATGAACTCATGGAAGTTGTTGACCGGTTTGTATATCTGGGAAGCTGCATCAACGGTGGGGGCGAAAGTGTAGGGAATGAAATAGAAACGCATATTTCTAAGGCTAGGAGGGGTGTTAACTAATCTGAGGCACCTGTGGCGACAGAGAGGTATCTTTCTGAAGCTGTAGGGTAGCGTATATCAGAAAACAGTGAGGGCCATATTACTTTATGGCAGCGAAACTTGGCCGCTTAGGTCAGAATACGTGAACCGTCTTCAGGTGTTTGACCACCGATGTCTGCGTTCAATCGCTCGTATCGTGTAGCACCAACGAGTAAGCAAAGAGGATGTTAAAAAGCGGATGTTTGGCACTGATTGTCAAACGAGTTCTTTTATTCAGTCACCACATTTGCACAGACTTAGATGGTTAGGCCATGTACTAAGGATGCCGGCTAATCGCTTGCCACACCAAGCACTGCTTGCCGACGCTTCGACCGATTGGCGCAAGGTGCGAGGTGGACAGATGATGACCTGGCGTAGAAAATTGAAATCGTTCACTAAAGGGTTGGGCATTGTAGATCGGATTCGTCTCCCGTTCTGGAGCCCTCGTGACTGGCAGAGTCGATGACTTGAAATTTTAGGTGAGATAGCGGCTAACCGAGCTCAGTGACGTGAGTGTTGTCGTTGTTTGTCCGAGTTGTCTGTGAAGTGATTGCACTTAATGACGCGGGGCAGTGAAAGCCGTGAGGAAGCTGTCTTGCTGATGACGCCTTACTTCCATTTACAGCTTGGTCGTTTGTTTGTAAGGTGCGGGCATCTTGATGTTGTATGTTTGAATACAGACATAGCTATTTTAGTGACTAGGCCCCTTCCCCTTTCCTTTCTTTTCCTCTCTCTTCCTAAACAGGGTTTGCTTTTTATCCTTCTTCATGGTGGTGTGGCAGTTAAGCATCAGTGTGAACCACTGATGTATTGCTATGATGATGATGATGTTGACTTACAGCATACAAAAATTGTGTACGCCTATCTGGTGCGACCAGTCCTTGCAACTCCTGTGGACATAGATTAATTACTACATACTAACCACACTGAATTACGACCCTGACTCTGTGGCGTCAAATCTAGTCAACGTCAGGTCCAGGTCCAAATAATTGTGCGGACTGGAAAGGTTAACGTCGTCCGTTAGCAAACATTTTTTGGGTTTTCCGGTTTGTCTCGTGACACGTTGAGGCAAAACAATTGTGGTTGTAAAACACTGGGTTCCCTTGATCCAGCTCCTTAGAGTACCAAAAAGACAAACATTGCAGGTTTTTGCACAATTCAACTTATCTCGTCAGCCTGATACTAAATATAAACAGAATTTACAAAAAAGGCGCATGATAAGAAGAGTTGAACACAGTGAATTTTTGGGTCAAAAGGCCGCTACCAGGAGGAGGGGGCAGTGTGAACCATCAATTTTGGCACACACACACACTGAATTTCTTTGTTTGATCAGCAAAGCTTCACTGATGGCCAGAATTTTGGGGTTTGGGTGCCGTAGCAACACAGTGGATGACCTGGTTAGGTCGATGTTTTGACATGTCTCCAGGATGTGTTTCGCAATTGACGACGCCGGGTTTCGCGCTCGGTTGTTCCTTTGACTGTCCGTTCGCTCAGCAGACTGAATTAACCATTTTGGGGGGTGTTTGGCCATACGTTGACGTAAGCGCCGGTCCGTTCTGCCGATATAGCTGTCATTGCAACTGCAAGTGAACTGACAAACGACATGTGAGACGGAATAGTTGGGTGTTTCACGCCTAGCGTTCCCATAACTAACTCCCCGAGTTGATGACAAGAAACACAATTCAGCTGCAGGGTATGTGCGTTTCACAGCTAACTGAAACTGATGACGCATTATAGCGGACAAATAGTTTCCTCTGAATTGTCGCTTTATGAACATCACGTGTTTCTTTGCTGTGTGAATTGCAGGTCTTTCCGTTGTTTTCTTGCTATGAACTGAGATAAATTTATCCGGATATCCGTCAGTAAGTAATGCGGTTGTTAGGAGTTCTTCCTCTTATGTCGGCTAGTCATCTGTACAGATTTGTCAGGCTCTGTCAAACAATGTTTTAATTAAACCACGCATGTAGGCCATGGGTACAAAACTGGAGAACTGGAGGTATTGGCCACTCCAAGCGAATTTGCGATAATTCGACCACTGCAGTGTGTCGTCAAGATGCCTGGTAAATAAAAATCTGGAAAATCCAAACTTCTATTCGATACAATTTTACAAGGTTGAACAATGGAAGAAAACTGTCACTTTCAGTAAACATCAGTATATCATCGATATACTCTTTGTATAAATTAGTTGTGTTCTGTTTGTATGTAGTATGAGGCTGACGAGATAGATTAAAATGTAAAAAGCCCGTTATGTTTTTCTTCTTGCTGATTTGACGAAGTGTAATCTTACTGATTTGAGGAAGAATTATTAAAAACTGTTGTTCGACACACTATCTCCTCTGATTTTATGAAAACGTTTTCGACAACAAACCATGTTTCTTGCAAAGATGCAGTGGTGGGTTGTCTAACAATACATATACAATACGGATCCACTAATTGCACAACTTTTTTTCGATCATTCAGGAAAAATGTAATATAACAAAGTGTTCTCTCCCAGAATCACACCGCCCTGCAAATGTTGGAAACTAGTATGTGTACCGTCCACTGTTTACCGGTGCCGTACCCAGTTTGCGTAGTAAACTGGAAAGTGAAATGTAAATTTCGTTGTCCGAGGCTAATTTTAGCTTCTCGAATATCACATGTAGAACAACACCACATCGGCAACCTCGGATGTTGTGTGTAACAAACTAACAAACCGTTAGTGTTTGTAAGATTTACGGTACGAAGGTCATCCCTGGCCTAATATCACATACTATTGTGAACTTTGACGCCGAGTGTCGTTGACTGCAACATTATTTCCTCGATATACAACCCGAAAGTAAACATGCGCAACTTCTATCCGATCAGTTTCTGCAAACGTAGTGATATATGCCAACCAAAAGTTCGGCTGTGTCTTCATACCATAGGAGATCTTTTGGGTGTATTTTGAAAGTAGACTGTTTGTTGGTTCTTATTGCAACCTTATCACGAATCACCCCCTTAGCTGCTTTCAGGAAGAGCGCCACCGCTTTATCACTGGCAATCCAGTGTGCTTCAGAACAAAAAAGATTCCCGAAGCTATCTCAGCAACAGCCCTTGAATGGTGCAGTGATTGGCAGACCCATTTCCTGAAGGATACACCAATGTAGAACTTGAGAGTTACTGAGATTGCCGACTTTTGTTTTCAGGCAACGAGTGATAAATCTTCGGCCTACTGATATGTTTGGAGATGTTTAGAGACGAGTTTCTTAGGTGAGCTTCAAAATAAAATACAATTACTGGAGGTTGAATTATTTTTCAAATGAATCCACCTTAAAAATTCCTGTACTGAATTTTCCGCATCGTAATCGATGAATAAGGGTTTTTGATCGAACGTTGCATGTTTTTCTTCTCACTAGTCATAACTGAAACATGTTTGCAGTTGTGAGTATGTTCGTGCCGTAGTATACATTATTTTTGCTTATCCACCGTCCGTTAGCAAACTAGCTACGACTTGTTTAAGGCTAAAACTGAATCATCTGCCTACAGAAATGCGTGAAAATGGATTCCACCAAGATTAGACATCGGATGGTCCGTCTGTTGAACATTCTGATGCAGATATACTAAACAACAAAGATGAGAACAGTTCCCGTTTCATAACTCCAGGTTGCAAATGACATTTCCTCTTCGAAAAAAACGGTCACATCACTGTGATATTCATCAACATCTCAAGCAATGTCTTCACGCAGAACTGTTTACAGTAAGGCATTAATAACTTATTGGGATATGCTGGTGCGAAGAGAAACTCCGCTTCGGTGTATGCTATAAGAGTGCCAATTTGATGGACGCTCCGTTTGGCCACTCCTCCAAGGGAATCAACTCGGAATTGATTCATGAAAACCAATTTTCTCCCACAGGTCCCTGAACAACGTTTGTGAGTCGCTGCAGGACTTATAGGCTTAGTATTTTGGAATGGAAATACTCATGTCTCAATCTTTATATTTTAACCTGAGCTGCTGCAAGTGAGGTTTCCATCGATCGGTGCTAAACAAACAAGAACGATGAGTAGTTGCTACATAGAAATAGGTTGTAGGAAGTGATGATTAAAACAAGCTTTTGAAACGGGTGTCAGATAAAAATGATCGATCTGCTTACGACAAGGTCATGATACGCTGTAATGAACTGGCCAGTCAAGACGCAAATCGTTCTTTTCCCAATAACATTCGTAAAACACTGTTGTTTGTCTATAAAAAAGAAATATCATTTTTTGAGGTTAAATGAGGTTGCTGTGTATCGCTCAGATCATTGATGGTCTAATTTTTTGACTTGGAAGCACGGTATTCCACAGTGCACTGCAGACACTACTGTTACGCAGAAACTGTAGAAACTGTTCCGTGATGATAGAAGCGCTGTTGTCTAAACAAAGTTTCTTAGACATTTCGATTGTCGCGGGCAAGGATAAAATATTGGCTATCGTTGACTGAGTCAGCATATGGCGAAGGAAGCAAATACAAGCGAATCAATCAGATTATTGACTGGGCTAAATCAAATCGTACGTCGTCTTTGTCGTAATCTCTCCTGTCAACGTCACGTGTATATCGGTCACGGAGGACAATTTCATTGATATTTCTGGCATACTTTATATAACCCCAAAAATCGTTCGATATTTAAATCAATGTTCGACCGTTAGCATTAACCCGCATCAGGGCCTTCATCCCTTTCTACTCCCCGATGGTTATCATACAGTTCTTTGAACGGTTGTTGTCGTGCCTAATGTGGTGAGATTATTCGTGAGTCGTGGAAGACATAACCACCATGTAAACTTAGTTCATCATCCCGATCCACGAATAGTTCCAAATCAGCAATGATTACCACAGATCAACGAACTGTGATCAATCTCAAATACTGCACCGTTAAATACATAACTTTAAGGCTTAGACATCTAATAACCAAAACCAATTTCTAAACATATTCGAGTGTGAATTTTACAATCGGGCCATTATAAGAATTATGAATCTCAACTAAACACTGTCTCCAAAAAGACTAGCGATAACAAGCTAATTCTCGAGGTATCACAAATACTTCAGAGGAATCTTGAGTGCTACCTGCAAAATCCTGTACGCATCCGGTCATATATAATTTCACCGCCCTTCTCTAGGCAAATATGATTGTTTGAGGGATGATTATCTCAAACTGGAGCATGGAATGAGCTGGTCGATATGAGGAACGACATACTAGACAATTTGCACCTGTTCATGATTAAACATACGGCAGAACTCTGTGGTGACGGTCGAATTTCCTATCAAGAGTAAAATTTCACCGCATCGTCACATATGTAAGTGACCATCCGCGACGCAGATACTCTGACTACTCTTTGCTAACCTACATCCCACAAGTCATCGACGAACTGTTCCTTCAGCAATTTTCTGTGTTCGTCACAGACATGACTGCATGTCATCAGGACAGTTCAGTTTTTCTTCAATTTCAAAAACCGTCTAGTACAAACTAATTCCAGATCAACGCAGATGCGTAACGTAAGCAAAGGCCGTTCATTCTACTACTCAGTAAGGCGATGAAAACTTTCAGCGTTAAGGCGGAGGATGAGTACTGATGTATAGGTGCAAAGTTAGTTGATATGTAATACACCACAACTAAGTTTGCAAGCATGTATGTGGTAGTCAAGTACGAATTACTGAATAGCCGAAATAAATGCAAACCTACACTACATGGCTATCACTGACAAAAAAAATTGACCAAATCCCCGACTACTCATCAGTGATCTAAAAAAAATGAACCGATGCAACCGGAAAGTTGCAGTGTTCGAGTAAGTTACGGTAGTCAAACCACTTGACCCACAGAAGGTGTGTTGTTGTATAACAGACAACGTCGTTTGTGAGTAGCACATCACACACATACCACACCCGTACATTCGGGAACTGAAGAGCAGGCCTCAACGCCAGGAGGACGACGGATCAGAGGCGACTATCAGAATAGTGTGCGCGCAAAACGGGGGAAGTGCCACTAGGGTGGATGACAAGGTGCTGCTACCCGATGTATGCGAACGCACGACAGCCGTGCTACTGAGTGTACGTAATCGTGGTCCAGTGTTGTAACATAGCCCGTATGGGAGTACGTGTACTGAAAAGCAATGCAGGCAACGCGTCTTTTGCGGTCCCAACAATTCATGTGTAATCGAAGTGACCACCACAATATCCTCAATTACTAGCGTCTGAGAACCATGGATATTGCGGAGTTACTTTGGACAGCTTAAGCGCGACCAAACTGCGAAAATGTTTGTAGCAGGTTGGACCTGAAAAAACAGCTGGATGAAAGATTCGTGTGGAATGATAAAGTGATTGCGAAAGCAAAGAGGAAAGTAGACCAGCATGCACAAACTTCGTAACGTGATGCGAAGTCACTTCAACCAATTTCAACAACATGCGGATAATGGTGTATGAGTGAGGCAAAAAGCGTTGTTGTACAACAGTAAAGTATTGCTAAGTGGCAAAATTAAGGAGAATTTTACAGATGTATGTTTACTGAAAGTTACCCTGGCTTTCACATGAGTTTTTCACTAAATTTCCAATAACTTCCGTTGAGGACGTTGAAATTTTGAACGGGGAGTTGGAAAATTGTTGTTCATACCTGAAGATGATAACTGTTTTGACATAATGCACAGTCAGGCTGAATGCGGCGGTAACGTCGAGGGAAAGTCAGTGGGGCATTATCGATATCAGTAACAAGCATACACGTGTTGGGTCACGTGGTGAACATATCACCGTCGTAACTAGAAATCGGACAAACGAATATACTCAAAGACATGCACATGTCTAGATCCGTGGTGTAAATAGGTCTGCGCACGGGGTGACCTCAACGTCAGTAGCTTCTCTAAGTTAGTCAATGATGTGTAACAGAGTGCCGACGACGAATGACTGACATGAACAGTGTGCACAAACTATCCAACATCTGTGTAACATTTGAAGTTAAACAAACGACATCAACTCATTTTCCCAAAACAGAACTACGTTGACGCAACAATAACCTGCAACACGCACACGCCAACCTGATCACAGCACACACACTTCATTCTGGAAAACATTCAGTTATTTGTCAATACCACTAATCTTGCTTCATATTGTACAGAAGCTTTGTAATCTCGAAATAGTTTAATTTAATTTCAGTATGCATGAAGTTTTGATCTACTTGGTGAGTTCTCAAACTTCATGTTTGATGGAAGCATAAAGTGTGGATAAGGTTGTGCAGGTTTGACTGATTGCTGCACTGATAAAGTTCGTATACGCTTCCCAAGCGCTTTGATTTTGCTGATCATCTGAATTCACCCTACACACACGAAGTCTCATGTATGTGTTCTTAGTGCATTTTGCACCCAGTAATTTGAAGTTGGTGAATACGACTGTTTTATGCGATTTTCTCTATAGCGTTCAACACAAACCTTCATCTTGCTGTTCTATTTGATGTACGTTATAGAAACAGGTATTTCCAGGATAGATTGTAAACAGAAAATCGATGCATTTCTTTGTTGGTTTCAACTGCACGCAGACATGAGTTCAATAAAGCCAAACTTCTCATGATCCATTGTGTTAACGGCTGATTTGAAGTGCTTTTCTTGTCATTATCACCAAAGACAAACATACGTAAGTGGCTCGCGCAGGTGCTTAACTTTTACACAGCCATGGAGAAAACCAGTTCCTACACAGGAGTAAAATGGAGCAAAACTAAATGTAACTATTAACACAAGATACCCCTATATTCAATCTCTCAACAACACGATGCACACAGATAGTCAGGCTATATATAGAAATATAACGTAGATGGTAAGTGTTTCCGTACGGCTTACACTACCCCATGTCAATAAATGCACCGAACTCACAGACTAACTCGGATGAACAATGAGAACACTCATACCACCAATCATGATCAAATGCCGCCTCACCTGAAATACCCTAACACACACATCGACAGCCGAATACCTGAAGACGGTTCACTTTGTCCATCATGAGAGAGAACGTTTCCAAATGGTAAAGTTGCGAAGGGCGCGGATTCGCTTTATACGCGTGCGACTTTCATCTCATCCAGATGCCACTCCGTCGCCATAGGCGTCCTAGCCTATCAATTACTGCTGTCTCCTTGTTCTTTTGAACAAAGCACCACACGTAGAGGACGGTCTGTTCACTGGCAGAAAAACCTGACAGATGACGATACGTGATATAGTTATCGAATTTTTTTGTTTTCTTTTAACCGCCGATCATTCATCGTTCATTCAACCCACAAACGATCTAGTGAGGTAGTATTGTAGTGTCCACAGTTCATATTTATGTTTCTTAATCCAATCTGAACGTTTTTTGTATACACCGTTCTGTCAGCTTCATCTATACACTTGGTTGCAACCATCACCTTCACTTTTTAAATTTGATAAGTAACAAGAATAAAAAGAAGTTTCCGCGTATCATCTCTGTCGTTTTCATTTTGGTAGATTCCTGAGCTAGTAAAGTAATTGCACGGTTAAGCATTTCAGCTCCGCGTATCGACTGATCTATCGACACACAACGTTCGTCATCTCATGCCATGTGTGGAATTATCTATCGGTCGTCTACCAAACCTGCTGTCTGGCGCTGTCGTTCTCTCTTATTGTGGCCCATTCAATTCAACGGACCTTGACTTGTTGGTGAGTCGTTCCTATTTTATTGGTACGTCCTCCGATTTATTCGTACGGTTACCTTTTGCGCCCATCCACTACCATTACAACTCTTCTTTGGAGTTACCATATTTTGGTCATTTTCATCATTTGATTGACACACGGTAGGAAACGGATTATAAGTAACAAAGTGAGATAAAGTTCAATTGTTTACGGCTGAAATAGAGTTTATGGAATTCAAATAAATGTCAGCCCATCGGACAATTGAGTCAGAACGGCTAATGGGTATCGAGGAGCGCGTTAAATTCGGTGACAAAAGCTTACTACTGCAAACTCACAAGTAGGATAAATGTGAAATTGGACTCG
>LUCH01007647.1:0-22682 GCA_013368495.1 Paragonimus heterotremus | reverse complement strand
GGGAGTCACTCATAACAAGAATAGGTCGAGTAGGCATTTTGGATTTATGAGCGTTCAAAAGAATTTACATACCTGAGATTCTTCAGGCAATTATTTTAAGTCAGCAGTGAAGATTTGGGGAGTTAGGTTATTTCACAATTGAACACCACCCACACTTGATCGCAGTCCTTCGCATTCAGATAAACCCTTCGGCTAACCCACTTCGAAAGGAAGTACTGGACTCGAGTTTCCCCCTTATTAGACTTCATTAGTGGTGCATATCCTTATCCGGATCGGAGTTTGCACTCTGACCCTCGTGCTTGTGAGAATAGCATGTTAACCACAACGTCAGCAACCTCACAATAGGCATGACCAAATAATCAAGTCCAAACGCTCAACCACGACCTTGTATGAATAGTGTTCAGCTTGCCTGATCATTTCAAAAGGAAAATAAACAGAATCAATCTGATCTATCCAATCGATAACCCCGTGATCATAACCTCTCAGTTAGGTTGAAGTTACTGTCTTCATTGAACCAACTGAGCATGGTTTGTATCAGTAGTGAGGGTTGGCGGATTTAGGTTATTTCAAAATTGAACTGTGATACAGCTCTTACGCAATATTACCACATAACGTTGATGTTTGTGACGGGCGGACAGTCTGTTATTCGACTGACAAAACGTTATCACGTTCAGCATCGAATCGGAATTGTTATTGACCGAAATCAACCTGTATATCTTAGTTGTATAACTGTTTCAGTTGAGAACACTGGCGCCACGTCTGTTTCCAGGTTTCATTGTGAGAAAATTCTGAGTGTTATTTAGTTTTCGGGAAGCATTTAAACGGTCTCAACATTCCTGAGGAAGGCCACTCGAGGTGGTTAAAACGTAGAGTACTACAACTTACTCATAACTTTTTGTTTGCGTTATATGGATGATACTGCAAGTTTACCTGTTAGTTAAAACCGACCCCATAAATAGCGTTATTCATGTGCAATCAGAACAAATGTCGGATCTAACAATTTTTAATAATCTATTTCGCCCCCGAAGCCAAAAACAACCTCGATTAGCGGTCGTATGCAGTGCATCAGTCAGTGAGACTTGACTACATCGTGGCTTACGATTGTTGATGCAGATAAAACCATTTTGTGACCGGAACTTCTGGACCAGCATGACGACCATGCGACGGACGGTCACTAACACCCTAACTGAGGATCACCCACAAGCAAATTTGGTTGATTGTTTATATCTAATTATTCAGTCTTCTCTAGTGTGGAATCAATGCCGCAGTGCTAAACACGATTGACTCATGAAAGCGTGACCCTAGTTCTAATTTTAGCCTTGAGAAGGTATTAGTGATGAGATGTTACAAAAGAACAACTCCAGTATAATGCTGCTTTCAGAAGGAGCTGATTGAAGGGCCGTATATGTTGGCATTCACAGTCTGGACAGGCCTCTCAGCATATCCCTTAAAGGATCAAAGAAAATTTATTCTCAGGAAGAAAAGGGATTGGTAAACAACAAAAAATATCGTAATCAGAAACGCCTCACTGTTCACGTCACTGACAAAGTTAGTGAAACTGGAGGGTGAATAGTATGAAACACACGTGAACGCATAAAAACTGGAAAGCCCTCTCAGGTCCCCGAAAGAATGTGGCAATACACAAACAACGTTCTACCATATGTCGTTTTCGTTAGCATTATTCACGTGACCAATCATTGTCTGATCAGGCTAACGAGAACGTTTTCATCGAGTAGTCCAGACACGATTATCCCGTAACTGTTTATTTATCTCCCAGACCATTTTCGACCTAGCTTACTTACTGGAAACTACTTTTGTTGAAGTTGTTGAACTGTTGAGTGTGTCAGGATGCTTTTTTGTTGACACGAGCAACGTTAACATTATCTTCATAGTTGCCTAGACGTTCTGGTTGATAAGTCCCACAGTGTCTTTCTATCCTGTTAGCTGATCTGTTGTGCAAAATTACAGATATGGATTTTTATCTTTTTCGGATGTGTTAGCCTGATGATGATTGACCAACCAACTCGATCACAGTAAATGCGAGCGCTCCAACACGTCCTATGTACACATCTACATTCAAACCTAGGGTAACTGGTTTCAACCAGGCAGATGTTAAAAACTATTAGTATAAAAACTTAGAACGTCTCAAACGCTTGTACCAGACACGATTGTCTGAAAACTGTTTGATTATCTCCCAGTTCATCCTCTGCATGTAACATGTTTCTTCCAGGTTACCTAGTGGAAATTAATTTTCCATTTGGTTGTGTACGATTCTTGGTTTTCGCTACAGCTAAGCAGATTGATGCACACGGTTTGTGTGACACATGTGTGTAAACAATAGTTTACAATCTATCATCGGGTCTTCTTAAAACTAACAAATCTAGGAACCCCAAGTGTGAGTTGAACAATTCTTGGCGTATAAAGTTTATCTCATTTATTGTGGCAATCAAAGATGGTTGGCGGCATCCGAAACGGATTAGCCTGTTACAGTGACCGGAGACAAAGGACGCCTGCGCTTCAAATCATCACCGCAAGTGGCTTGCGCTGCATCATTCGGGGTTCCACTCACACATCACGTATCCGGTGTAAACCCGAAGGAATAAGACCAGTAGGTGTGTGAGTGGGGCTTTTGTGTCCAGCTGGTCAATGATGGTTGGTCAACTGAATGGCTGGCAGGAAAAGGAAATCCGTATCTCTCGGAAAATAAACAGTGAGAGAGACTGCAATGGCAAGATCTATACCAAGGAGAAAGATGTGTGAAATGTAATACAAGAAGCATCTCAGTATACGAGTGCATGCTAGTACATTCCAGAGAGGATAAAGTTGAAAGACAGAACTCAAAGATGAACTACGAAAAGATCGAGCGAACGATTCATCATTCAGTACACCAACAAAGCCTGAGAAAAGAATAGGTAGAAGATCACAGACACCCAAGTTTCTGAAAAGAGGAGCAGATCAGTTGTCAAACAACCATGGTCTTGGTCGATGCAATCATTAACAAAAACAGAACGAATATGCTGATATGACCCACCTGAGCTTAACGTACTCGTTGTCTCTCCTCGCCGACGATGTACTATGAGTATGCTGGTGACCTACTAATCCAAGGCGGCCAGCGCATTCACGACCACACACATCGCAACGCCATATAGATGTGTCACCACGACCTATGGCACAAATTGTTCGTTTGCGTACCGCGTGCTTTCGTTCTCGGCCGCGCAATAACTGCTCGCTGAACTCGCGGACGCCCGTCCGAATTGTATTCCTCCAAGCAATCCGGTTCAACGCTAAGACTTCCCAACAACCAAAATCAAGGTTTCAACGTGAAAGACTTATCTGCACAATATCCTGGTATCTCAGCTTTGGACGACCAGGATTTCGCTTACCTTATCTCAGTTGTCCATACAGCACCTTCTTCGGGATACGGTCATCGCCAATCCGACGGACGTGACCCAGACAACGAAGCGGATTCAACATCAGCAAGGCTTCCATCCCGTTCATGTCCGCTTGCTGCAGTACCTCAGTGTTCGAAACCACGTCCGACCACCGAATACCCAACATGCGTCTTAGACATTGCAAAGGAATGTGGCTCAGATAGCGCACGTTCCGCTGATACAATGTCCACGTCTCACTGTCGTACAGCAGTATAGACAGTGCCATCGAGCGGTAAACAAAGAACTTAGTATTCGGCTTCAGGCTGTGGTTCTTCCAAACACGTCTTTCAAGACGTCCGAAAGCAGTACTAGCCTTTGCTACACGAGCTCTCAACTCGCGGTCCACGGACAGATCGGTAGACAGATTGCTGCCCAAGTAGCAGAAATCTGCGCAGCTGCCGATAACATCTCCATTGATGCGAATTTGGGATGAAGGCGCACAGACAGCACCTCCGCCCGGAGGAGGCTGAAAGAAAGAAAATGTCTTACTTGTGTTTATATCTAGTCCAAACATGGATGCTCCGGTCGCGAAAGCCGTGGCCAACCACTGTAGTTCGTCCTTGATATGTGCGAACAGCGCGCTGTCATCTGCAAACAGAAGCATGCGCATCGTTGAGGTATGTAACATGGTTGGGACGTCGAAACGTCCAATATTCAGTAGGCGCCCATCCGTCTGGTACTCTACCTCAACGCCGTCTTCCCCAGAATCCTGAAAAGCAACTGTTAGCATGACGGTCAAATATAAGCTAAATAGGGATGGAGCCGGGACAAAACTTTGCTTCACGTCAGTGACAATGTCAAAATCATCAGAGGTCGATCCACACGATTGCACCTTCGCCCTCATGCCCAAATGCAACAATTTAATCAAATTGACGAACTTACCTGAACATCCAAACTTACCAAGCACCGTCCACAGCTCCACGCGGCTCACGGAATCGAAGGCCTTTGTGAAGTCTACGAAGAGGGTTTACAGAGGCTGGTTGTGTTTCCGACACTTCTCTTGAAGCTGTCGAGCACCTTACACCAGGTCGATCGTACTCTGATTCGCCCGGAATCCGCATTGTTCCTCAGGAACATTGGCCTCTAAGACATCCGTATTCAGCTGGTCCAGAAAGGTTCTGGTAAGCACCTTGCCTGCGCAGCTCTGCAGACTGATGTCCCGATAGCTGTCGGGGCACTGCTTGTTGCCCATACATTTTAACCAAGGTTTTATCATAGCATCCTTGAAATCTTGAGGCATCACATCGTGTTCCCAGATGGAGTGAACCAGCTGGGGCAGTGCATGTTCCCTCATCGGTCCGCCGTTCTTCAGGATCTCATCTGGCAGTCCATCTTCACATATTTTCCCACCCTTTGTGCACTTGACCGGCCTCTCTCTGCAACTCCAGTGAATCCGGAGCGACAGCGAATGAAGGTTTGACAGCTTGTTGCAGTAGACCGTCCACGGTCACCCAACCAATGGTAGCAGGGCGGTTTAGTAGGCTACCAAAGTGTTTGTGCCAGACCTTCATGATGTCCTCTGGCTGGGTGCAAGAACAGCCGGTGTCCACATTTACAAGTGCTTTAGTGGACTGGACGGATGAACCAAAAATCGCATTGAGCGAATCCTAGAACACCTTATGCTGTCGACGATCTGCGAAGCCGGGCATCCGCTCACCCTGATTTATCCACCAGTTGTCCTTGATTCCGCGGACACGCTCGGCCAGTTGACGACGGATATCCCGGAACGTTGCCTTCTTTGCTTCCTTGTCTGGGTTTACTGCGGAGGTAACAAACGCGGCATTCTTCTCTTGCACCAATTCAGCGATAACCATGAATTTGTAGCTGAACCAGCCTGGACGTTTCTGGCGTTTGACACCAATCGTCTCGGTGGCTGCTGTCGTGATCCATCCCTTACCAACTGCCACATATCCTCAGGGGCAGTGGATAAAAAAGCCTCTTGAAGACGAGCGGTAACTGCACATCGAAAGGCAGTTTTAGTCTCACATGTTTCCAGTCGTTTGATATCCAACTTCTGCCGTTGTCTAGAGGATCTACAATAAACAGACTTGTGTACGTGGATAAATAATTTAGTCCCGACCAGTCTGTGATCGGTACTGCATTCAACGCCGCGCATCACTCGCGTGATACACAGTTCACGAATGTTGCGCTGCCACACAGTCAGGTAATCAAGTAAATGGTGATGACCGCTTCGTGGATGAGTCCACATCGTGATGTCGCTCGCATCCAGCTGGAATCGGGTGTTCGTGATAGCCAGCTCGTGAGTAGCACACAGGTGGAGCAGACGATCACTGTTCTCGTTCACTGAACCTATGCCGTGGGGTCCAAGGACTCCCGGCCAAGCTACCGAGTCGCGCCAGACTCAAGCGTTCAATTTACCCAAAACAAACAGTCGATCACTCAACGACACTGACCAGATTAGGGCGGACAGTTGTTCATAGAACAGGTCCTTTATATCATTAGTGTGGCATATGGTTGGACCGTAAACACTAACAAATGTAGCAAATTTACCTCGACCGAGTCGCAGGCGCATAGTCAGCATTCGAGGGCTGATGTCGTGCGGTTCGCCTATCATCAAAGCGTTGATGTGATAAGCGACTGCGAAACAGATACCATGCTCCCGAGCACCGTCTGTCGGGTAACCTATCCAGTAGAAGTGGCATTCATACTACTGTGAACTTGATCATGCTGATTTAGAAGTACAACCATAAATGTGTTGGTCGCCTAGGGAAGTTTCGCTGTACGTTTAAATTCCCTAAAGTCTTCAGCTTTAAAAGCTTCATTGAGCAACAGGTACAACCTATTCACTGTTCTGTACAAACTCCTGAAAGATGAATTAATTAATCAATGATTAGGCAGTCGTTCTCTTTTATTTGTAACTTTCTACAACTTTCTGTAACATGATTCTTCCGTGTGTTAGTGAACAATTGCGCGACTTTGAACGAAACCAGTTCTGATTATTCTGGTAACTCTAGACGGTTAAATCACCTCAGGAAATTAATTTAGCTGTTCCAGACACGGGCGTGACCCCGATCAAAGATCCCGCTAATTAGTGAATCATGAGCCTCGTGGATGCGACGGTGGGTCTCAACAGTATTTTACCTTCATGGATCATAGGTAGCCTTTGCAGTTTTGACACTGGTCTATTGACTGGTCAAATGATACTTGACTTGCTATTCTACAGTTTATCCTTTATTTCTCAATGACTACTAGAGCCTCACTGACACATACCCTCAAACTTTTCGTAGGCTGTTCTTACACAAGTTTATATGCTTCGAGATGTTTTGGAAAATTATCCACTATGCTTGTACAACCCTGCCTGTTTAACAAAGCTATGGTTTTCACAATGCGTGTGAGCATAACGACTAACTGATCGCTCTCACTAGGCGTCTTTAGTGCCTTATTTTCATTAGCCGTCAAGATATTTGTTAATTTTCAACAGATCATTTGCTTTCAAATTCTTATTCCGCCGTACTGATGAACTTGCTCGTCCAAACCACTTCGAGTCAGGTCTAATTCACATAAATCACCTGATTCTGTCATCGGTGTTTTGCACGTAAATAATTTAACAGCACAGACTTTCCATCCAGTGTTATTGCACACTCGGATGAATTGTGTTTGAGTATGATACACTGATTCTGAGATACCTAAGAAGGCCAGAAGTTCTGGTTTAGTCTATCCAGTGTTTATATAGCAAAGTTGTCAATGGCTTGTATGTCAGTATCTCTGAACTACTCTACGTTAGTTAAAACCGATGCCCAAAGATTTAGATGTTGATGTATAAATAAGTGTTAGAGCGCTCGCCTTTACTGTGATCGATTTGGTCGATCAATTCGTATCATGTTATCGTACCCGGGAGAACGAATAACCCGCATTCGCTATCTTTTTCATTCCGATTAAAATTGTGTTTACTAACCTGCTTTCTGTTCTTGACTCAATTGGAAAGTCACTAGCCTGTGAGGTATACACATAAGTTCCATGAAGCAGATACTCTTATGATGGTAACCATCAAAACAGCACCGTCAGATATGTCAACAGCTTAACATAGGAATATGGGATGCTTGTGAATGCTCAACACAAGTAAAATTCTAAAAGACAACAGATGACAAGTAGGTAAGATCCATATGCTCTACAATCCATTGGGGTGAATTTACATGGAGCTACTGTGTGTATACAAATAACACAATCTGAGATACCTTCATTTTTCTTCAAAGTGGGCTTGCCACCTTCAGCATGAAGTCTACCGAGTAGTGTAAAACGTATTCAGCCAGTTTAACATGCGAACATCCGGAGGATCAGCCAACTTCAAGTGAACTGAATGTTATGTCAATAAAGGACGCCCAAAGCAATTTTAATTCATATCATGAGAGATAGATTATTCAAAAAGGTGAATGACAAAACGTCTTTGGTGATAATGAAACGGCCAAATTACCGGAAGCTATATGATTCCAACTTGTTACAAGAGCTGTAGAAAGCGGACAAGGTTGAAGCGAAAGTGCACAAGGACGTATCTTCCAGTGGTAGACCAAGAGGAGTACATTAATGAAATGAAATCGGCAAGTATCACTTAAGGACAGAGTAGATTTGCTAGAAGACCTTCCTATAAACACCTAAGATGCTTTGAAAACTAACTGTATTGTACCACTCAACTCGGCTGGTAACATATTTGTTGGATGGTGATAACCGCCACTAACTTCCCAAAGATAGCTCAGTGCACTTAGTATCACTAAAAAATCAACCAAAACTTCACTGAAAATCCCTGGAAATGCAGCTTTCGCGAAATCTGGTGGACTGGAGATTGTATGTTTTTCAAAAACGTGAACTCCCACGTATATTTAACAAACCATGTACGCGTTGTTTGTAGTGCTTATTTGAGACTCAGTGGAGTTCGTGAATCAGGCAGTATGTAGCCATCATTAGCAGGACGCTGCATAAGGTTAAAATGAACAGCACGGATATCTGATGGGTTGGTAACTAACTAAACATTCCAACATGCGTAATTACTGTTATTGAATCTGTTGAAGTTCGTCTGATATGTTTGTCATCTTTTGTCTGGTATGACGCAGAACGATGAATCCGAAGAGGTGTGTTTGGTTTGGTAGTAGAAAAGCCTATCCTTAATCTGCCTTTATTTCCTTGCTGTATGCAGTAAACAGTCATGACGAATTTTGTGCATAAAATTTTGCACATAAAATGTTTACTTCTTCCTTCTTACAATTATCGCTGTCTATCATTTGAAACTCCCTCCTTGGTGTTGTTGACACATTCTCATCTTCATCTGTACCCGATTGTTTTAATGAGGTCAATTCCCGTTTGACTAGTGGCTGTTTGTGAACACGTGCTTAGTTGCCCCACTTTGAACTCCTTTGCTGGATAATTTGTGTATCCGGTTGATTCACATTCAAGATGAAATAGTACCTTTGTTGTGATTTTATTAAACGGTGTCGTATAAATTTCAATCCTTTCGATCGCCTTTTCTGACGTTTTTTTAGACTTGGAAGATAGTCCCGTTAACCCGACCATCTGAATAAGCGTAATTGGAATTGTCGAATACGCGTTACTGAGTGAATTATCCTAAATCGTCAGGAACGATTTAACAACCGTGATAGAATGTGTGATCAAGTTGCACCAGATCAGCGTACTTGATAGGTGGCATTAACCAAGATGCTTGTCACATGATTCTGGTAAATCATAACCATCATAAACATATCACTCACTTCAACTTTTCCAATAAATTACTATACTCCAGCTGATAACTGAATCCTCTGTATGAAATTAGGGGGAAACTGGATTCGACTCCACCAATCAGAAACAAGATGAACAACGAGTACTGATGGTAAAAACGATTTTTACAGAAGAAGAAGAATTTCGAAGGAACTAAATTATACCAAGGATTATATTGCGGAAATTTTGTAGATTGCTCAAAATTCACATAGACGATACACACTTGACAACAGCTGTAAGTTACAAGTATACAAATCTGCCCCAAACCGTTTCCACCAGTGCTCCGAGCTGGTTTAGCTTATGCTTCCAGAGTTTCAGCATTCTTGAACAAAACATCATGTTTTAAACGAAAGAAAACATTGTCATTTCTTACGACAGTTGTCCAATGCTTGTCAGCAGTCTAACTAAACTGGCATTGACCACATTAGGTGGTGTGTTCTAGAATAAGCCGCATTGATATAAACACATCGAAGTAACATTAACCGAGATCCAGACCGAATAAGACATAACATCTACACTTACTTAAAAGCTGAAGACCTCAATATCGGTGAAAGTGAATGTACCACCGGGATTCAGGTTGTCAGACCTAGCTGCAGAAGTCATGATGAAACACTTCCTAAACGCGACGTTCCATGAAACTCGTTCGACATTGCGACTAAATTGCACGGTTGATACTTTTGATTTTGGCAGTCGTAATGACGCAGGAAGTTTCCAAGCGGAAATAAGATTGTCATGAGAAACAAGAACAAACTGTACAATAAGATTTTTGGTAGGTTGATAGTAAATCAGCCAGAATGAATGGAACGAACGATAGTAGAAAAGCAACCAATAACTAACAGGTTGTAAACCAAACAAGGGTGTTGTATTCCAACACCAGTTCAATGGCTAATCGGCCAATGCAACAAGTCTGGGCGACAAAATCAGAAGAACGTTTAATTAAACCCCTCATATCAAGTGGTTTTCTTGGGTTGGTTTTCCTATGGCGTGAATAATTACATATAGTAGCACAGATTTTTGCCTATTCATTTTCAGCCCGGCATACTTATAGTGGCTAAACCGCGAAGGCTAACCATCGATCTACTAAATTTGCGGACTGAGTGGTTACACGCCTGAACAAACCGCATTTTATGACATAATATTGGGTCAGTCAGCCCGGTTCTCGCAATTTCGACAGCATAGCGGGCTCATCCTGATGACTACAAAGAATGGAACAGTGTTCACCCGATGATCGCTTTCAGTCAGACAAACTATAATAATAATGTTGATCGATCGTCGTTCACAGTGTCGTATTCGACGAGAATGGTGTTCTCGAATTAGTTTCGAAAGCTTTAATGGTGTTCGACCGTTGTAATTTGCGTCACCGGAATAATTGGATGAGTAGATAAGATACACACGGATGAGGACTAGAATGATAGTACGTCTTTGTTATGAAAGCAGAAAAGTGGGAACATGATTAGTCGGAGACGGGACTCAACTGTGACCAAAGGCCTACAGACTACCTGGTTGAGTTTATTCGTCAGACATTGTGCAACTTAGCCTCCTTTGAACGGTACTCGTATAAGAACGGGTTCTTCTTACTTGTTTCAGTTCAAATTTAGGTGACGTTCTACTCATACTAACGACAATAAATAGTTCCGAATTACCGTTTTACTAGAGTACTGTCCCTGCGAATTTGACCTTATTGTTCAGTGCATATGCTGCACAAGTTTTCTATGCTCTATCGGTCAGGCAACGCATGAGATCCTTCTGTTTTATAAACGCAGAACTGTGAACGATTGCCTACTTATCTTTCCTTCTGCTACCGGCATACACAAGTTTGTATGCTGTCGTTTTATTGTCGGTGCAAGTAAATAGCGGCAAGGGATATGTATTTTACGGCGTCATATTCGAATGTGAACTCAACAGATTGGTTGACATGAATGATTCTGTTGAGTACGTTGTTCATATTAATTGACAACAAATGAATCATATACGTACCGTCGATACCGACTTAGCTAGATGTTAGTGGAGTTAACCAACGCTTTTTGGAGTATTCCACAAGTAATTCAGTTGATGGAACTGTTGACCGTGATAGCTTTATTACCCATTAACCACTAACGAATAACGATATCTCGAAGATAGCAAATGAAAAGGTTGGATTAAAGTGTTTGAACTTTTAGTGTTAGGACTGTTACTACAAGCCTAATTTGGTAACGCTCGTCGAGACTGCGTCCTATCCTACTCAGTTTCTCCGTTCCGAGTCGATTTCCTCCGCGTTCTACGTGTCCGTGTTTCGATTGCGCCGAATCAAATTCATCTGGATCGTCCCGATTTGCGGAGTGGACGGATGGTGACCACGTGCGTGTGTGCGTACAGATGCGGAAGAGATTTTTCAGACTGGTGAATGTGTGGACGTGCATATGTATGTTAGGACAGTGAGTATCAGTTAGACTAGACGTTTCGACGTGTAAGAGGGTGAGAAGACAACTACAGTTTCAAGTGAGAATCTCACCACTATTTCATGTATCGGTCGGTACAACACACTATTGAATAAAAGTTGTATATCGAAGGAGCAGAAACTTTTCAAACCTCAGTACTAATACCCTGATGTCAAGTCCAGTCTCTGACTCACAAGCGCGGATCATACTGGCTGTTTCTGGTGCCGCTACGTTCGTACATGATGACAATGTATCTGATGAGGGCAAGTTTTGTGAATTCACGTTTACGTCGTGTATGCGCCTAACGAATTTATATGTACAACGCAGATTCAGCGAACCAATCGCTTTTTGAACGAGTTCAGGCGATTTCGCTAGCCCCTTTGCCGTTGGGTGGTGAGTTTAACTCATTATATCAAATATTGAAAGAACCGGTGGCTCATGTTTATGTAAATCTGGGGACGCGTACAAATGAGTCATACTGGTGGTGTGAGGTGGTAGTTGTTTATAAGTCACTACCGATGTCAACCTCTCGACTTTCAATCACCTAAAACATAATCAGTGATCTGACATTCGGCACAATCGTCTCTGTCCCTCTCGTAGATGGACACGAACTTTGCTGTGGTCTGTGATTATAACAAACATTTTTCAACGTAACTGCGTCTTTGATTACCTTTACTTATTTCGCCTTTACTGGAGAAGTTAGGAGAAAATTTGTGGAGTTCGTTGAGATTCGTCTAATATGTCTACTTGCTACGTAGTTAAAGTCCCCCTCTGTCAAGATGTACGCTTACATTACAGTTGGTAACAGTTAACTGAAGGTAGTTTTACTACTGCATGGAAGCAACATGAAGAAACGTGTACCTAAGTGAGTTTACAAACAGGTCTTAAAACCGGTCAATGTGCTCACACAGAATCGTAAACTCTCAGCTTCGTCGATCGGACGACACATGCTGTCAACTGGCCACAGTGTGCACTTGACCTCAGCCTTCACCATCACAAGGCACAACCACAACCCACGGTTCTAAATATTTGTTGAGGCCGTCGTGATAAACCGGTTCAAACCTGTACTGTGTGTACAAAAACAATTATCTGAGCCTGAGGTTGCCATGGTCCTAAGTATCGGCGACTGTCATTCAAATTATACGACTGGACGTTTACTTATATTGTTGGTTTCTTTGTTCATACCCGCCCTCCCTAAGTACTGTAGACGTTAAATTGGAAGTTCATCGTGTTACTGTTTATTTGGTACTGACGTGTCAATACGAAATGCTAGCATCTACCAGTGTTCGTTCTCTAACTGTTTTGATCAATTTACTGAAAGGATGTAACTTTTTTATAAATTGAAGGTTAGCTGCCCAACGTGAGAAAACATATATTAGTCGGAGTAATTCGCAAATTGTGGTCCACGTTCTGGCCGTAACTTTTCAGGTGGTAGACAACAAAACTCAGAGTCGAACAAGAGCACTTTGATTATGATATAATCATTTTGTGAAGTTGAGCAGTCGTACAAGTATCTGTCATGTCTAGTTGGAAATCCTGCTTACTGCCTCGTAGAACGTAGGTTGCCCTATAGTGAAGCCCTTCTTTACGAGTGCACATGACGACAATTTGTTCCACGTAAGAAATGTACCAGTCTCGTTTATGGTCCACGAGTTTTACCGCCGATGTCCACTGCGCACTATTCCGCTCAAAACTGACAGTTCCGCAATGATTCAGGTTGTGGAACTATAGTCCTATATTCCTCACTACAATATGCACTTGCATATGGCATGCTACTAAGAGTCAGGGGATTTGTTCCGATCAGCGCAAACTTTACTGTTTCTTTTGTCTCTCCCGAACGGGTGGTGCCCTCTGGGCGCCTTCACCATCTTGTTCCTTTGAACACATTCAACTTTTTATGTATGTCCAGTTGAATGTGGGCAAACAGGTTTTCCGTGATCTAGGTTGTTACAATCAGACTAAGGAGTGATAGATCTAGACCAAACTGCCTGTATGATCAGTTATGGAAAAATCTGGTCATACTTTGGTCATTTTGTAACGCCCCATTCATCTATTTCTACACGCTCCTTCCTTGACCAATCACGCCGGATGGGTATCGACCCAATCAGTGTAGGTGCAGCTCATGAACATGCCGTTTTCCCTAGATTAGGTGATGTGAGATCACAATGTTCGATAACGAGAGCATGGATGAGAGGAAAGAAGCACCGGAGTGTTTGAAATCTTTTGACATGGGGGCACATGGTTGTTTTCACATGGCTATCAACGTGATGTTATGGAACTGATATAATTGCAGCGACTCAGCCATCGTAGTTACATACAAATATTCATATAGTTTTATATCGAATACTCATAACCGTATCCACTTGTTACAGATATAAGGTTAGGACAGACGTAATGCGTCTCGAGTGAGGCTGCACCCAGAAACTCACGAGCCGAAATGCTAAGGATTTCGATCGAGATTACTCTGGGTTCATTTATTTCTTCTAGGTCATTCATAAAAGTGTACAACAGGGACCGATTGGCTGTTGCACCAGACAGCACGAGACACAAATATCAACCTCCAGCACATTCAAGGAACGTTGGAGGTATCGGAGTTCATTGTAAGAAAATCCGGAGTTGGAGTTGCTTACGTCCCGAAGGTAGCCGTGAAAATGGGCTTTGTAGAATGAGGGGTTCTATCGAGGCATCTTGCATTATATATTACCAAAACTATTATCAAACATACGTAGACGAAACTGGCAAACAATTGAAGACAAGTTTATGTAAACATCATTCAGCTTTACGAAGGAACAATCGGAAATCACACAGACAGGGGCACTACGCAAAATGCAGGTTACAAAGTCAAGCTTTGAAGTGTCACTGTGGTATGGTATGTCAAAGGTAACAACCGTGACGAGCTCTTGAAACAACTTTCCCTGACAGTGCGAAGGCACTGAAGTTAACAAACTTTAAGCCCATTTAGAATTCTAACTAATCGAAGGATAGTCGTTCAAATAGGCAATGGTGTTGGAAAACTAATGAGAGGGACGGTTTGTTTTAATGAGCGTATGCAAATAATAACGAATGAAAGCAGGATAAATAAAACCACTCTCTGAAAGAGTAAGGTCTGTTGGAACTATAGGTCAAACATACAACCATACAAAACGAAGTCGAGGCCAGGAGTTTCAGATGACGAAGGTCGCGGAGAAGTCTTCATACTGTATATGGGGAACGAGACTGAGAGTCGTTAGATTGTTATTGTCTTAAACTGAAATGTTTCTTGATTAAACTACTTTTCCACCAAACACTCCAGCAAAACATGTAGAGCTAAAACGATGAGCAGAAAGTCGAGCTTTTGCAGCGATAACTAGTTAAGACAAGGACGTGTGCAATTACAATTAAAACTGTGGATCACGTTAGCGAAAGTGTGAATATAAACATGTTGAATAATGATCTATCAGTGGTACCAAGTAATCATGAACAGCGCGATACTCTGTCACCGGAGAGTTCGTTGATTAAGCACACTAGCCGTATAATTGCGGAAAAGGGATGCAAAAGAATCGATATTCTACTCGTCACTCGATACATGGCTTGTGTTTTGACAGTCCTGTACGAGTCAAGCGTTATACACTGCACGGCGGTTCTGAGTAGTAGTGGGTGTTAATCACATAGGCACGGACAGTAGTGGTTCGCAGTTCGCTTATGCTTAAATGCAGTTAATTTTTGTATGTTATATTCCGGTTTCTGACATTCAATAGACCTTAATTCGTTACCTCCAGACCTTCCCCTGATGCAAACTTTTATGACGACCTGAACGCTTTGTAGATATCATGACACTGGAGTTGATGTGGTTTCCTGACAGCTTCCTGCAACATGAACAAATTTACAGAGGAACATGTTTTTGTTATCGAGCCAGCATGAATTTAAGACTGGATATGCTGTGACCTAAATTGGAAATTCATTGCATGCCACAGTCGAATTTTATTGTCCATGAGAGCAAATGCTATGAAGGAATTCAGAATTGGCACAGCCTGTCTATTCAAATGTTGACCGTATCCTAAGATGAACTGAAGGCAAATTTTAGCTCATGTTCGTTGATTCCAATTGAATGTTTAACCACATCTTTCATTACCAGTGGGAGCTAACAGCCACCAATCACATTTCAGGTTACGGTTCAGTAGCAGCAAGAATTGACCAATCGGAATCCAAGAACTGATCAATTAGGCTTCAGGACGAAGTTTCAACCAATCAGAATACTAGTCAAAAGGTCAGAAGTAGCCGGAAATAAACACTCAGACTTCAGGTGGAATTGTTAACTCGCTTCCGTATACTGTAGCGGGTATGTATAAAGCCCTACCAACCTCTACACTCTACAAACTGTAACTCACGCGTACTGAAGCTGTCATTTCGTTTGGTTATAAAACTTTTGCAATGTAAATGTCAAGATCTCTGAACAACCAAATAATTAACTCCCAGTGACCCAATAGTTGTTAGACTGTATGAAGAATACATCGGTCTAAAAGTTTGGGTTTGGAAAAAGTACGAAAGTGAAATGACATCAAAGAGTACCAGTCTCAGTTTTACCAACATAGCTCAAGACTGGTCACCAAATGTTTCTTGGTACACAGGGTGGGATTCAGCCAATGTGTTGAGATAGTTTCAGCAATATTGACAGCCTGTTTTAGTTTGGGTCTAATGAACACTCTAAAGACGGTACTTGGATCCACTGAGTGCTCGGTCTGCAGAAGGTGTTTTGTAGTGGCAATGACGGCGCAGCCGACCCCCGAATTCGAAAGCCATTTCGGTGTGTGTTCGTTAATGCGTGTATCGAGATGCCTCCTAGTCCTGCCGAAGTATTTGCTCTCACAGACATAATCAAACGTGTCTACATTGTTGGATTGGGGGAAAAGAGGCACCACGTTCTTTCTGGGTGTAGTTGGAACACAGGTAGTTTCATCCACGTAGACCACTCGGGCGGTGTTGTAAGTACGTTTGTGCGCTGCATGTAAGCCGCGTTTTATGCGGGCTGAAACAGTATCACCTCTGAAAGGCAGAGTTAAATAAACAGGCTTGTGGGGAACAGTAATGGATGTAACACTACTAGATTGTGGAATAGAGTACTTTTGAATAAACTTTTCAGGGTAACCATTTTCTACTAGAATCTCGTGTTGTAACATCAATTCTTTTTCTAACTGACCTTCTGTCACACTACGTAGAATTCTGTGGACCAAAGTCCTAACGAGGCCACGTTCTTATGTAATTGGTGTGAAACTCTTAAAATGCAAATATTGTTCTGTCCACGTGGACTTGTGATAAACACGTCTGGAAAGAGACCCGTCCTCACGTCTTATCAGCAAAACGTCTAGGAGTGATATTCCCCCGTTTTTTCGAACATAAAGGTAAAAGTTAGTTTGTTATGTAAACTATTCAACAGCTGGTGAAAAGGTGTTACTTGCCGACGGTCGTCGAATGCATTAAAAAGTGTCCTCTACACATCGTTCACAAATCATCGTGTTCCGAATTTCAATGGACACTGAGTGTTTTAAGTGACCCATGCTTGTGCATTTAACTAGGTTGTTGTTCAGTAAAACGTTTTGATCGAAAATAAAAGTTCTTGTTCACGAGGATCGGAATAAGACTTTACGCAACCCGTTTTCATGTGTTGTGCTTAACAGAATGGTAGAAACTGAGGAAATTGTTCAATAGGACACGTCGACGTAAATGATAAACCACTGGTTTACGAGTAGTTATACATTGAAAACTAGCTACCTAGATCGGTAGCAGAACGGCCGATAATTTGATGGGTACATATGTGGAAAAATCTCACAATTCGTTATCGTGCTGTTGGGTGGTAGTCATGTTGGATAAATCATTCTTGGAAAATCGGACAGTTGCTTCTGGCCCAACACCTACCATTACCCAGTTAATCGTCACCCTTACCTTCCACCGTGCATTTCGTTTTCGAAACAGGCTACAGCGTTGATATTACGTCCACGACCTTAGTTGTCTGCACACCCAAGGAAACAAAAGTTTATCACACTGAGTTTAAACAAGTTTTCGTTACCTTAGAAATTTGAAACAATAGGTTTCCTTGAACAGTTTGAACAAAACAATTAGAACTCGAACACTGGTAGATGCAACCATTTCGTATAGACTCGCCCATACTGACGAAATGCTTGCATCTACCAGTGTTCGAGTTCTAACTGCTTTGTTCAAAATTTTCGTTGGACAATTAGATCCATCTTTTATGTCTTAAGTTGTTAATCACTGAATTAGCGCCCAATTAATAATATTCGTTCATTTTTCTGTACATGAACAGCGCTTCGTCTGTAAGTGACGATTCTATGCGTAGCTTGTAACTGTCATTTCTACAGAGTCTGCTCAACAAAGTACAGCGAAATCAGTTCGACTACAAAATCGTGCAATATACCACTGTTATCTAGTATTTTTTATAAACATTGGGGAAAAGTATGTTTCACTCATCGTTACTATAGTTCATTTGTGTGTGTGTGTATTCGCTGCCTTATTGGTGTGTGTTGTACTTTGTTTGGAAGCATACACATCTCCATTGAGTACAAAACACAGACAACAACGTATCTTAAACTTACAGATAATATGCTCAGGAGGTAACCTGACGAACTTCTCCTCATTCTGACGATATTCAACATCAGACCCTAACGTGGATTCGAAACCTCACTCTAGATATTCACCATTCTAAATTCCTCTCCTTTGTTACATCATATATATTTAAAAAGTCCTTCTTTTACAGTGAAACCCAAAAAGGGGAGAAACCAAGCTAACAAGCTTATAACTTCAACATCCACTTTTCCAGTGTAGTTTTGAGACATGCGTTTCATCGTCGTTACATGCTTGGTTATATGCTTGGTTTTACAACAAACAAACTAGCTTGAGCGCTTCTGAACCGATCACTATAATAGGATCCGTAAAAACTATCGGCATAATCTTGGTGAATCTCAAAAATCAATAGGTGAACGTTAACCTATTGAGTTCTGTGTTTTAAAGTCACTTTCTTTGTAGGTCTTCATCAGGTGTGTTCCACCCAGACCGACCAACCTTTTCACCTGTTCAGGAACCAACATGTTCGGTTCACTGACCGCTTAAAAAACTATTTGTGCCATTTGCATTGCTTATCCGTAGTTACGTACAACACTGCTGTATCAAATGGTATACAGAACCATGGTATAGACTAAAAAACACCGGCTTATGCTAATTTTCAGTAAAAATCAGTTGCGAAAATCAACTACTTCTGACGTGTAACACCATATCAGTGTTGGATATTGAAACGTTGACTATATGCAAATGAGGATTAATTTTGAAAATATCTTGAAATCACAATTACAACTAACAAAACGTTTGTAATTCGGACCGAACTTATGGACAACGATTGACTGATTGTCTCTCCAATTTCAAGCCTATCCGAGACATTTCACTATGTACTGATCCTCCTGATCAGGATTAATACAGAAATTCGGATTCGGCGCTAGTTCGACTGTCACGATACCCCTTACATAAGTTGGATTATTACACACTATTTCTGCTTGTTAGTGTAGCTGCAGTTAAAGTTTCTAGTTTTAAACATCACAACCTGTTTCCCATCATGTCACGTAATGGTTCACGTTTGAGCTGAACACAGTCAATCCTCATGAACTTAAGCATGACCAGTCGTTTTAATTCCGTACAAATCAGCTCAGTTGAGTTACACAGATAGTGTCGTTAATCTAGAGTGGTAGTTGCACTCTAAGCCACAACAAGCTTCAAACATAAGCAAACATTTTGCTGCAACGCAGAGGACTACGCCAGCGACTCCTCGTTAAACAACGCATTCGCCGCGTCTCTTCTTCTCTAATCGGAACACAGTAATGCTGTAAGACGCTTGCAACATACTGTGTCGGGCGTGATGCTAAGCGTTATCAGGCTGTCTAAAATAATGCGGACACAGGGCTCGAACCAACGACACTCTTTTCGGGGTTTCTGTTGCTAAATTAACTCAAATTCGGTTGTGTTGGCCTAATTAAAATCCATTGACGTGACGTATAAACATCGATGTTGAGGGTTATTTGGTAAACAGTGCATTTCTGTTGTTGTTGTTGTACACAGAGCCAGCGAAAATCCCGATTTACTTTCTCGTTCACCTAATGTTTTGCAGCTCGCAATCAATAATGATTCTATTGAGTTCATCCGATTTTCAACCGTCTTCATACTTGAAGAAGTTTCCGAGAAGTTGTGGTTATTGGTTTAATGCACTTGTTGGTAAGAACATGTTCAACCGAATTCGAAGTACGCTATCAATGGCTCAGCCAAATTATCCTAATGTAATGCGTACCTGTCCAGTTGTAAACCTGTGGACAACTTTCGAGATATTGTTTCAGAGCACATGTATCATGCTGTCTTGTGACAAATTGGCTAACGACAGAGACTTCCCATGTCTAGGGAGAAACAGTTGTGGCAACTGGAGCTCTATCCTGCGACTATGTGTCTCGCAGTCAGTAGTCATCCCCACTCAACTATGGCGAATGACTGCTGCCTATGAAAAAAGTGGCTCTTTTCGGCTGAGACAATCCGACAAAATTGAGGGAGAATGCTGAGAACACATGCGTACAAGTAGATGGTTTTGGCATTCGGAATCCAATGCCAGCCGGATGTTACCACATAGAAACGCTTCTCAAGATAACAAGGGGACTTCAGAAATCATGTGTTGTGTTCCGAAATAATAGTATGTACAACCTGATCACATACGCCGACGTACTTACCAAGTATTGGACCACAGAATGGAGCGGCACAAGTATGGGCTAAAAAACTAAGATGACATGATGGTAAGTATTACCAAGTTAAATCTAGCCCCTGACGAAGTTTGTCTGAACATGGTGGATTGTGACCCAGAAACTATCCTGTGATAACCTTGTTGCAACCACAGTTATGGAGGAATTCAGTTAATTTAAACTTCTTCAAATAACACCTTTTTTAAGAGACCCATTCCAACCATTCCCCCATTGTCTGTTATCTACACAGTTGACCTATTTCAGCATACTCATTTCAACTATTCCAACTATTCCAACATACACATGGTAGTACATGCAGCTGGTTTAGAGTTTGGTGGTCATCGATTGGAAGAGGATGTAACCACTTGCTGCAGGAAAACCAAACGAATGAATGAGAATATGACTATTGCCCGATGACTAGCAAAGAAATATCAAACGATGGGCTCAAACGGTAACGAATATTATGGGGTTGAACGCTTGATTGGTCAGGTACGATACTGGACTGTTGCAAGTAGTTCGTCAATAGTCCCACCAAAGTGATGCCAAAATACGAGCGCGTAATTTGGTAAGTTCTTATAGGTTCCCTACTGTATCCTGCAGTGATCAACGCCAAGCTGCTTAGAACTGTTACTAACCAGCGGTTTAGCAATTTGGGCTAGTTATAATAACAAAATTAAGTATTTGCGATTGTTTCTGTCAATCGGACAACCTAAATACTTGCAACTGTTTTCAATTTTGTCATCGTAGCTGACACAAGCAACGCCAGAATAGCTAAGACAAAAAAAGGTTCGGTCCACAACACATTAATCTTGTTGTTTTACCCGGTAGTTTTGGCTGGGGACGCAGCCGGTCAATTTGAAGTGCATGTGCCTATTGCTCAGATAGTTCACTTTCTACTAGCGTAGTGAGGAGGAACGATCCTACCACACTATTCACACCACTGCAATTCAGTATTGGAGCCAGAGCATGGAGTTCGATATTAAATTGGCCGCAGGAAAAATACAAGAAGAAACATCGGAGTGTAGTATGGCATGAAATGGTTCTCGGTACATACGGGAACTGAGTATTGGCGTCTGTGGTAACCGTGACGTTCTGGACCGAGTACCGTGCGCAGCTGAGTGTTTTTGTTGTTGTCATATTGAAACGCATAACCCATGTGTTGTTTTTCCGAATAAATAACCCTTACGCCATCCGTGTTCATGGCTCACAACACTAGGATAAACTGTTCCATTCACACCAATGGGCGGCAAATTTACGAGGCTTGTCGGTTCGTTTTTCCTTTTCGGAGTTTAAAACGCAAACCCACACGTGGTTTCAGTCCACGTGACCTGGCTTGACGCAAATCCTCTGACTAACTTTTATGCAGACTGGCAGATTTTCACAAGATTATTTCGGTCGATCATACTTGCAAATTTGATAACTTCGCATTCACCATATGTGGTTTTGTTACCACGTTGGTCAGTGGAATAAGAACAAGCCAAATCACGGTTGAACATACTTATAAGATCACTCGGGGGTGAGCAAAACTCCGTCTACGTGCATTGATTATAATAAGATAATTCTGACTTAAGTATGACCTATTGATTTTCTATATCATAATATCTCCTCAGTTCTAGTTTATCTTGGCAGCATTGCTATCTCCGCAGCAATTCTCTTAGTAAATATATACCCTCCGTTATGCGTACAATGTGGTCAGACCAGATTTAGAAAATGGTCTCCGTTCCTTTGCATAGCAATGTATCAGAGGTTGTATAAAAAATTGATCATTTCTAACGGCTTCCTAATTATTATCATATGTTTTATTCTGCACTAATGTTCCGATGTCAATCTGGATTTGTACAATATATATCTATTCAAACAGAACGAGAAATCAAAATTTATTACTGATGAGTAGTCGCGGATTTGGTTAATTTCAAGTTGAACATCACTCACATTTGATCGCAGCTGTCGTATTGAGATAGACTTTCCAACCCCCACTAATCCGAGCCACCAAATCCATCAATGGCGCAGTGGTCAACACGAACAGTGGGAAGTGAACCCAAATTTTTGGACGTAATTTTCGATTCGTTCCTATACACCAGATTAGATTATTGCAAAAATGAAAACATGCCATGCAGTTAACGAGTCTATTATTTTAACGGGGTAGTACTTTGCAGTTTGGATAGAAGTGGTTCAGCAATTGGTTACTGACAGAACTTCGTCCTTAAATCAGTTTGTTACTAACTGGTGAGATCCAACTAAATTAAAGGAAGTGTAATTTTTTGTGGGCATCAGTTAGTCGCAGCAACATCGCAAATGGAACACAAGCATTTGATGTAATTTGATCAAACCGAATCGAAAATAGGGAAGGT
>LUCH01007645.1:9075-23086 GCA_013368495.1 Paragonimus heterotremus | reverse complement strand
CAGTGAGTCGATTGTACTTTACCGATATATCTCCTGTTTAAACTGTACGTCTATCTTCGGGCCTATCCATAACTGTTACGACTATTCTTCGATACTACCATATTTTGGTTATTTTTATCATTTGACTGATTAGACCACTACAGTGGACAGTTAACTGGGAACTCCCGTTAAATTTTGCTAGATGTAGACAACTTACGGGGGCCGAGACCGAGGGCTCTCTTAAGTGGATAGGGGAGTCTGATACACGTGAGCGCATTCAAAAAACTACCGAGATGAGGGATCTAGGAATACGGGTTACTGGAAACTTCAAGGTGTCAACTCAGTGCATGTTTGTAGCCCGTAAAGCAAACCGGGCGCTCTACCGACTGAAGAAGACAGTGGCCTCGAGAAAACCCAGCGTCCTTGTGCCTCTATATAAGGCTTACGTGAGACCGCATCTGGAGTATTGTGTGCAGGCCTGGTGTCTTTATTTGATCAAGGAGGCTAAGGTACTTGAACGGGTGCAACGTAGGTTTACGAAGTTTTTTGTTGAACTTCGGAGAATGGATTACACCAGCAGACTTAAGCACCTTAATCTCTTCTCTTTAGAAAGAAGATGAAAAAAGGGGGACCTTATAGAAGTTTTTAAGATCATGAGCGGATTATCGGATGCAGGGGAGCATCTGTTTATTCGCAACCAGAACTCATCGCTGAGAGGGCACGAGTTGAAGATTGTGAAGGAAAGAGCTAAGACTCGAATCCGGGCCAACTTTTTCTCATGCAGAGTTGTGAACAGTTGGAATAAATTACTGTCCGAGGTAGCGTTGGTTTAACAAAGTTGTCGACTTTTAGCGTAAGCTTGATGCCTGTTGGTTGGCACTATTTCCAGATACGGAGTGATAAGGTGATCAGGATCTCCTTAACCTGGTGGCGACCTTCTCTCTTTCCTCTATCTGCATCTCTTCTGATGCTTCTCATCTCTTTTTTTCTTACCAGTTATAGACAGTTTGTGTAGGACTTCATATCAGTTATTTGTCTTTCAGCTGTTCTCTTATCAAAGCCAGAAAGTATTTTTATTCTGTCATCCAGGAGTCTGATGGAGATATGGTAGCACCAGCATTGGCTTTGATCCTGTCTTTTAATCTGAGTATACCATGATTGCTGACGCTTCCCTCCATCATTCAGCCGCTGGCACCCGATAGATTGCTTGCATGGTCCTGTTGAGGATTTGACCAGAGATATTCTCGATGCTCCTTCAACAATCTACTGTGTTCTACTTGCCCCTGAATATTCCAAGACACTGTTGAAGGGAAGTTTTTCTCCTCCATTTGTCGCAGCAAGGTGGGATCATCTGATCTCAATGGTGCAAGAAATTGTACATCAACCGGCTACTAGCCTCAAGTCCTGTGATCAGAACTGAACTGAACGAACGTTAGTTGTGCACCAGACCCCGTTAGAGGATCTGTGGAATGACTGCTACCGCTGAACCACCTTAGGGAGAGGTTGGATTCCATGGCAGTCCCATATGTCCTACAACGCAAAATATGAAATTGGTTAGTGCGGGCAAAATTAATAGGCAGGAAAACGGAATTAAGGCATATGTTAGTCAGGAATTCCTTGGACGCCAGTCGTAGACCGTGATTTCCTAAGTTGTCGTGGTTAGAAGAACCATCTTGCCGCATAACCGCATTGTGAGCTCGGTACCTGGTAAAGGAATTGAAGTCGTCGAACTCCGCGTCAGGGACTCATCTGTTTGTTTTAACTGACCGTTGAAAGAAATTGACCTTATCGTATTTCGTTCTCAAAATTATTGATGAGAAGTGGGGTATTTTGATTTTTATATAACCTAAAAATCACCCACAGTTGATTGCAGCTGTCGAATTCCCATACACTTTCCAGTCGGCCCCTTTCGAAAAGAAGCACTGGACTCGAGTTTCGCTCTCATTAGAACTCGTCAGTAATGCATATCCTCACCACTGCCGGGACTAGAATCACGGTCATGCTTTCATGAGGCAACCATGTTTACCATTGCGCAACTGACCTCACATTAAGCACGACCGAATTATCACTTGTGAACACTCGATCACTTTCGTTTTCAAAATTCGGTGTTGTAATAGCCAGGCCGGACGTTTTAGCTTTGTGTACCCAGTACACTCGTAAGCCAACTTTGAGCAGCGTGGAGACACCGGAGGCAGCATTCTTCTGAAGTAAGGGATCCAACGGTAGTCATGTGAAAGGAGACAACAGAAATAAGCATGAACCGAGGGCCCACTATGACATGTACAACTGGATATTATCTATAGGGGGTAAAACTTACCATCGAACAGCAAACTACTGAAAATTTTGTGTTAACCGACCGTTACTAGGTTTGTCATTCACTTGGCGTCAAGATTGAAAATATTAATGGTGGGTGTTGTGATGGTATATATGTTTTTTCCCCTGAAGTAGCTTTTCACGTTCGACTGATAGTTAACCGTCCTACATTAGTAAATGATGTATTGTGTATGAATTTGATGTCAGGTGGCGGATTATCTACAGGGATTCAAGGATGTGTTCGAAGATCGGAATTTTCTGGCTTCAAGGAGTTTAGAAGTTGTCTTGAAAAATATATGATGGACCATAGTGTTTTCATGTTTTTGCTTCAAGCGAAATTCGAAGCACTGGGCGCTTTAAGTGTGATAACATGAGTGTGAGTACTACTCAGTTTATGTGGTAGAGGGTGTACCGGTGTATCAAATATAAACGACATAGGAGCGAAAGCCGCGGATTACGGCGTATATAGTGAGTTGAGTTCACTTACTTTCCATTGCATAGTTCACATGATACATGCTGCCAATCACGCTTCAACGTCGTTACGAGAAAAACCATGTTGGTTAACAGCCCCTTTACATTATAGCGCAACCACTATCTAATTGACTTCCTGTACGATGCGCGCCCAACGAATCGTCGGCTCACTGCGGTTAAGTGAGCGACTCTGTGCACTTCTTCGGGTACAACACTTCCAGCCGGCATATAGGGCGCTTGTTGAACGGTAAACCGACCCCTGAGTGTCCCACAACAGTCCCATTTGAAGGGACAAATTAATTCGTCTCTTACGCAGCGTGCGATGAAGTTATCTGACGAGAGATATTCAAGTAATGTTTGTAACCGCCGCGATAGTTATAAACTTGATAAACTTTGCAACCTATTTCAATTTTGCCTATATCGGTATTCTAGAATGTCTCACGAAAACTTGAAATTTTTACTGAACGAAGCAGATCAGTCGTTGGCGAACAAGCGTTCTGTTTGCTTCTTGAGTTGCTCCAACGCAGTAGTAGTGTAGCAAGAGGCTTTACAAGGAATTCTGATGAACTGCGTATGTTTAGCGATGGAGTTAAAGAAATGTATATATTGTTCATCATGTCCAGATTGTAACGTGAAGATAGCATCCGATTTTGTGAAAACATGTATCGTTAAGCTACTGTTTGCTGCTGAAGAATTGGTAATGGAGCCTGCGTATAAAAAGTGCTGTACGATCGTTATGGTTCAATTTGCTGTATATCGATTATTCACGAAGATACGAGATTCCAAACACATCCATAGAACCTGCATTATTATGGCCCATGTTTGAATTTTGTATAAGTTCAAAGTGGCATGTTCAGGTTACTGGATATAAACGACCAGGTAACTACCATTATTGGAACGCTTAGAAAGAATACCGTAAGCTTGTTATGTCCTTTTTACTGTGTCTCCATTAAATACGGAGACATCATTTCCTACTCATTCTTGCAGCATTATCTTGTATTTCATCCATAGGTTACGTATTCAATGACCGAGCAAAGCTTGCGAACGTCACTGTTCAAAACAAACTTTTCAAGGAAAAAGTACTGCAACGGATACTAAAGGCACGTGAAAATCATGATAGATGACACAGTAAAGTCACTGTTTCAAATGCCATTAACCTTGAGAATGATAATTTCTGACTCTACACTGTGGATCTCATTATATTCTGTCTCATTTAACCGATTGCGACATTCCTTTCTATATAACCGTTTCATTCCAACAGCGGGTTGAAATACATCGAATAAGATACGGTATTGTGTGGCCATCAATGGCCATAGTATGCCCATCGGGGACATTTAGGGTCACTCATGGGACGATCATAATATCTAGGTTATGGGAGGTGCATTTATTGGTTTTTCATGTACGGTTAACGTTTAATAAGGCGTCAGTGGATGGAGAAATATCGGAGAGTCATTAGTGATGACATACGGGGGCCTGGGCTGAAATGTCGGTTGAGTGTCCTACGGGTGACCCGGAAGTGTGCATGTGAGACTCTCGGAAGATACTCGGGGACGGTCGTACTGACTGTGGCTCCAACTGCGGAGTTTAAGCAGTATGCTGCAAATGTTTATGACAACTATATAACGACAACGGATTTTTTCAACATCCGTCATGGGTAAAAAACCCACAACAAATAAGTGGGTTTGCGTACATTGATGTCGCAGAACATCTGCCTTAACTTCTTGATCATAAAGGGGAAAATGGCGCACTGCGTGTAATCAAAGACGACAATAATAGATACATACACATGTGTTTCGCATGGAAGCAGCAAGTGCAGCTGTTCAGACGTTTTCCGATGAAGGTGCTACGCGTGGAACTATCCCGAGGAGCACATAGCCAAATTTTCAATGGGGCAAAGAGGGCTTTGTATATAAGCGGGTTTTTCATGGTAGGTATACGACATTACTCGACAGTGTATATTTCTTGCAATGCATCCACTTCTGTTGTTGATGCTAGCGCCTGCGTGGTATTATGCCTGACTTCCTCGTTTTTGGTTTTAATGCGCTAATGGATCATAAATTATCAGGCCCAGCCTGGTTTGACTTAGAAGACCGGTAGGTTTACTTTATCTATTTCTGGGTGTCATTTTTCCTGCTCAACATTGATCACGTTTAACAGAAAATCGCCGTTTGGTGTCAACTATTTACCGGAAATGTAGGAGGTTCGTGCAACGTGATTTCGTTTCGTTGATCTTTCAGTAGTTTGTGCTTCATCTTTTTTATTGTTCTTCACGTCTTCTACCCTTCTCAAATTAACATGTACACTTGATGTTTAATAAATGTGAATCGAATGAATCAATAATACAAAATCCATCTCCAAGGTCGCGAGTCTGCCTTCTTTCTGCATTTCTTGTCGCTTATGTACTGATTTCCGAAGAGCTTAAGGCAAAGGTAGTCCGCCATTTACTCCAACATATCTCCGAATTTATCAGTCATCACAGTTATCTCCGCTTTGAACCCATAATTTCTTCAAAGCAACACGACGGATCGCATCCATTGGAAACCTTTATTCACTGTAGTGGAACCCTAAACAATCCACGTTTACGAAATGTTGAGTCAGTTGCTTTCGTTTTCATCACATTCAACCTCGTGTTCAGACCTCAGTTTTATATAGTTTTCGCGACTACTACAGTCTTATATACATTACTTAGTAGAATGTCCCCACTTACCGATCCTTATCTTGATTCCTGTGATCTGCTCACCCATCCGGTTACCACCGCTTAATCCATCACCTGTACGAAACGGATTATTCGTACCATTCGTGAATGTCTCTGTGTTCCTGATGAAACGGATGATGTTTGTGTGCCGATTTTGCAGATAATCGATAAATAATAGACACATATCATTCGTTACTGCTGTCTTTGCGTAAACATACGTATATATTTAAATATCTGTTTTCAGATTCGTATGCTGTATACCCATTTCCACTGCAGAATTGAGGTTTTGACAGTTCGCTGCATAAATTACGAGCGAGTGTCACATGTAGTACATAATACTGTGCATCATTATATTGACTGTTACCACCTTTATTTTCATCTTACATTTCAGATCACTGAAACATGTGTGCCTAAATTACAAGTTCGCAGATCAGGTAAGACGGATTGTCGTCCATAGTTGTGTACTTTCGTTTGCAACCTGCATCAGCATGTTTATTGTGTTATGTCTAGTGTGGCACATCAACAATATATTGTCCCCCAAACATTAGCTATCGTTTGTTGCGCAATCACTGTAACTGACTGTTTATGCATTTTATCCACATAAAAAGCAACACTTTGCTAATCTGCTTCACCGGCGTCCTCAGTTGCAGTATTTTATCCGTAAACTTGCAGATGCTTTCCGAAGACAAGCCATCCACATGGGCAGTGATGATTAGTGAGAGAAGATCTGATTTGCACTGTCACCCACTTGTGTGGGAAGAAACCAGTGCACTGATCCGAAAAACAGAGCTGTACATTCACGATTCTGAACAAAAAATGTGCATGCATTTACAACGTTTCGTTGTTGCTTATATTCTAGCACTGGCGGGTCGTCCGGTAGGTTAGGAACCGATGCTGATGCGGTGGAGCAACTTTATGGGAAGAACTTAAAGGAGAGTGCGTAGAAGTTGAGCTTTTGCGCAGTAAAACAATTTTGGAACCAGCCTCCATTTTGATCCCCATGGGACCCCTTGGAGGCTAATTGGTCAAACCCCATCTTTACCCGTCGCCATGTGGCGATTGCAACCGCCACGGGTGGGCTCTCTATCAGTTCACATTGGCGGTCGTAGCTTGAAGAGGTGTCACTTTCCCGCTACAGACAAGATGGGCCATGGACGACCTGTGGGATATGACCATGTTCAGAGTGAAAAGTACTCCATCCTGCGTCGTCAACTGTCAGCAACCGTTCCATGGATTTCCGAATGCACAGTTCGAAGAAAAATAATTTGAAACTTAGATCGCGCTCATCCATTATTCCTTCGTTGCACAAACTCCTTATATTAATCAATGCCCAAATTTCAGCTACCTCATCAACTTATTTCATTATTGAAACATCGCGATTCCTCGACGTTCTGGAAAAATGTTTGACACATTGAAACAAGCTTATTTTATGCTGCAAAATGGGCACATTTGATGCCTTCTATGAAACCCCATCAATTATCATTCGGAATGTATTACTAACTCATACACTGACGGTCTAACCATATGGGTAATTACTTCCTGTGGAGTTTTCAGCATATGCACACAAATTACACAGTTGTAGTGCACAGGGCAGATACAGGTTCACAGTCGATTTATCATGGGCTAAAATGTGAAGAGGAACCTTCGAAGAAGGGACACTCAAGTAGCGAACACATGAAACGACAATCATAATTCACGCTCGTCGCAACAACGCAACCGTGGAATAGAGGGAGAACCTCGGTACAGCAAACACCGTGTATTGGCCAATTGTTAATATAAGCCCATGTCACACAAAAAGGGCACAAGGGATAGGACCATTTCAAAGGAAAGTACGTAGCAAATTAGAGTTTGGGAGGTGCCTTGAGAAACGGACGGCCGACCGTCCGTTCGGTGTACCTTCATATCCTTCCTCCGCACCGAACTCTGGAATATGAGCAAGAGAAGGAAATGAATGAACAAGATTACAAGTGTGGCGTGTTTTGGCCACTACACAGTGGGATGCCAAAATGGCACCAGCAGACGGCTGCACGGTACGTTACAATATGACAGCTGTTGTTGCGATCGACTGCGTGTGGCGCTGTTAACACAAGGATGCTGGAATTATTTCTAATTTGTACTGTTCCATCTACTTACTTTACTTTCATTTATCTATTTTTTATTTAAAGGAATGGATTAAATCGTGACTTTTGAAGCGACGTTTGAGAATCGTGAAGTTCGCACTTTCTCACGGTTCCGGAAATGCCCTCAGAGGTACATGGATGAGGTGGGGGTTATTTACGTTCGTGAGATGAGCCGTAGGTCGAAAAGTGCCTTGTGGTACGATAAGGTAAGGTGATATGATTCCCTGAAACCCGTGCTGACCTGTTATCGTCGTATGATGTTCAGAAGGCTTAGGAATGTATTCAGAAGTGGGTGGCGTGTCTAGTGGGTTAAATATTAGTTTTAACAACTCAGTCTTCTTGATATATATTGCAGATCAGGATTCCATGCGGTCAGACGAGATGCGTCTGTGATTGTAAGATCTTTCGAGCTGGAATACAACCACCCAATCAAACGTTCATTATATGTTTCCCATCCTACCAATGGTGGACTCACTGACAACGAACTGAACGATTGCAGGGGTCTGTTTCAGTACAATACACCAATTGCTGACATTAAACAATATGTGGCGGATGTTTACGGGAAGTTTATCACAACCGCTGACGTTGGAAGCATCCGCCGCAATTTGAAGCCTGCAATGTGAAGTGAGTTTGCCATGCAAGATTGGTCACGGAACATTGGAGGACCTTGATGAAGTGTTGTTGGTAATTAGTGCAAAAGGTGAGGTGCGTACTATGCGGAACGGAAGCAACAGATATACGCATATCTGTCTCACTCATCGAACACAAACTGAACTAATACGACGGTTCCCGCATATAGTGAATTTGCATGTCGAAGTTAGAAGTTGTGCCAGTTCCTCGTGACAGATTATATGGAACACGGCCGACTCGCGATGTATGGGTACGTTTGTAGTGAGAAATGTGCTTCACTGCATGGGCTGTTCGAAATTTTTCAAGAAACGATGGGCGAGAGGATTGCGCTGAAGACGTTTGTCATAGATAAGATGGTTGCGCCAATAACGGCGACCCATGTGGTGTTCGGATGTGACATCTTGTGTTACTTTCATGGACGTGATGCCGTACGTAAGCTTGTAAATAGGTAAAATCCTTCCGTCATGCTCGTTAAAAGACAAACGTTTTTTGCAATCGTTATCCCTTTCACCACATAGCTACGACAGACAATGAGGAAGAACGAGTTGCATCCTTACACTGTTTTCTGCAGGTTTAAACGTGATTTGTATATACTCGGCCTAGCCTACAAGGGATTCTGAATTACTTGTTGTGTCGTTGTTGCCATCCATGAGCAAAGCGATGTTGTCCACTTTGGCAACCGCACGAATACTAGACTGGAGAACGCAAACGGATGATTGAGGAAGGGGAGGCGCCCAGGGGACTTCCTAGTTATTCAGAAAATATGGCCCCACAATGACCGGCTGATGCGTAAGTAAGAAGTTCAGCCTACCCACGGATGCTACCGTCGTCAGGTTATCGATGTTTACTGGCACGTGAAGGACATACTTCACAGAGGCGTGAAGCACATTTTTGCATAACTCGTGGGGTAGGACAAATGCGTAGCGCTGTTGTGAGCTTTTAAGCCGGAAGTGCTCCAGATATCGTTTGTTCAGCAGGTCTACTCGTCTCCATTCAAGTGCATGTCTTGTTTCCACGTAAAAGTTTACAACAGTGGTAGCAGCGAATGACAAATCATTGCAAATATAACCGGGAACATGCAATTAACCTGTCCAGTTTTTGTGCATTTTCGTACGCTGAAATAAGTATATAAACATACCTTACGTTTGCAGTTTTGTTAAAAGCTCGGTCCTCATGTTTCAACAAGGGTTCAGTTGTGGGAAATAGAATCACGTTCCCTTGCTCAGTTAAGGTGAAACTGAAATAAGGGTCTTTTGTTCCATCTGTGTGACGTATTTTCATTATATTCTCTCATCTATTCTCCGAACTAACGTAGAATGTAACTTTTCGATATTTTTTCATTAACCATCATGCGATTGAACCATTGCAGTTCCTTGCTTATGTCTTCGGAAGATTGAAACGAAAGTACTTTGCAGCAAAAGAATTCTAAGGTTCTAGAAACTGAAACATACCACGAACCCTCATCAATTTCGGTATCTGGAATGTTTTAGCTAAAAGATAATACGTCAAAACAGCAAAAAGACAAACGTTGCAGGATGTTTACATCTAGATTCACCTCGTCAGCCGCATACTAAATACATACGGAATATATAACAAAGGCGCATGGCAACAATAGTTGAACAGAGTGAATTTTAGGGTCAAAGGCCACTACCAAGGGAGGTGGACAGTGTGGACCATCAATTTTTGCGCATGCAATGCTGGATTTCTTCGTTTGATTAGCACAGCTTTACCGATAGCCAGAATTTTGGAGTTTGGGTGTCTTAGCAATACAGTGAACGACCTAGTTGGGTCGACGTTGTGACCTGTCTCCAGGATGTGCTTTACAATCGACGATGCCGGGTTTCGCGTTCTGTCGCTCCTCTGAGTGTCTGTTTGCTCAGCAGATCAAATCAACCATTTTGAGAGGTGTTCGGCCATACGGTGATGCACGCACCGGCCCGTTCTGCTGATATAGCTGTCATTGCAACTGCAAATGAACTGATAAACGAGATTTGAGACAGAATAATTAGGTGTTTCACGTCTGGCGTTCCCATAACCCACTCCCCGAGTCGATGATGAGAGGCAAAATTCAGCCGCAGAGTATGTGCGATTCACAGCTGACTGAAGCTGATGACGCAGTATAGTGGACAAATAGTCTCCCCTGAAATGTAGTTTTATGAACACCTCTTTTTCCGTTGCTCTGTGAACTGTAGGTCTTTCTGTTGTTTTCTTGCTGTGAACCGTGATTAATTTACCGGGATATCCATCAGCAAGCAATGTGGTTGTTAGGAATTCTTCCTCTTGTGTCAACCGATCTTCTGTATAGATTCGTCGAGCTCTGTCGAGCAATGTTTTAACTAAACCACGCTTGTAGGCCATAGGTGCAAACTGGAGAACTGGAGGCATTGGCCGCTCCAAGCGGCTTTGCGATAAACCGACCGATGCATAGTGCCGTCAAGACGTTTCGTAAGTAAAACGTCCAGAAAAGCTAGGCTTCCGTTTGACTCAGTTTCGTAAGTAACAGACAAATTTAGATGCATAGAATTCATAAGGTTAAAAATTGGAAAAACTTGTCGCTCTTAGTAAAAATCAAGTTATCGTCGACGTACCTTTTGTATAAATTAGTCATGGAAATATTATCAACAAATTGTCTTTCAGTCATTCCAAGGATGACATCCGCTAACGTTGGGCCTAGTGGGCAGCCTATGGTTGCTCCATCAATTTGCTTGAAAGCAACTCCTTCGAACTCAAGACGAACGTTTTCCGTACATAAGAAAATGAGATCTCTGAGATAACCAAGAGGAAGAGGTAACTGAATATTCTGAACTGAAATAGCCGCAAAGAAAATTTACAGTCTCGTGCAAGGGAACATTAGTGAACAAATATTGCACATCCATAGAGTACATTGTTTTTGAACCCACAGAAACCTCCTTTAAGCCGTTTACTAACTCGAATGAGTCTTTGACACAGCAAGGTGACAAAGATAATAGGGATATTTACGGTCTACCGATTACACGCAACGAGTAAACGCATACTGCATACCCCGACGTTGCTTATGGCTCCAGTCAGCCGGATGGAGCAGCTACTAGTGCGACTGCAAACTGCATATTTAGACGTTGTTCGTGAGTCACCTCAACGGAAATTTATCGGCCGTTTCATTCTCTGGATAAATCAGAGCCACCAATATGTGATAATGAATTTCGGCATATTATACCACGCACAACTCTTCTGTGTGATATAATGTGGAGAACAGTGCTATAGTTCGATTAACGGAATTCTCTTCCCGGTTTTGACCATGAAGTGGAACTTGACAAATATCCATGTTTTATTATTGCGACAAGCCAAAAGTGGAATATATACATAAAAGTATGCTTCAACCGGCTTACCTGGACATGTCTGCTATATTTTCCGATCATATAAGCCAACAACTTTGTGAATCTTTGAGGTAAGATCTAAAAGGCAAACAACGGAATGCAAAAAATTCATAAACTCACTGATAGTTATCGGTAATGAAGCTTAACGGCAGTGGCGGTCCGTATGCGAGAAAGTAAACAACAGTCATCTCACACAGTTAAGGGGATTTCATTTGCCCCATAAAACCTCCTGTAAGTGCGAGCTGAATTGCCATCGACTAGATGCAGATATTGACCTAAAGTGCTTATTAGCAAAGGACCACAAGTTTCTGATGCTTTTGCGTGGATGACAACATTTCCGGGATCCACAAATCGAATGTTCACAATGAGCTATCCAGCGTATCCAGTGTATCCAGTGTATCCAGTGGTATCCAGTTCTCGGTAATCCAGCCACTCGGCTGTTCTAATGGTAGTGCTGGGCCGTTATCAACTGTGATAAGCATGTGATTAGACCCACTCTTACGGGTGGCGGAATCTGAGTTATTTCTTAAGCGAACTAGCATATCTGCACTTAAGGTATCACTTTCGAGTCCACACAACATCCACGCTTCAGAAAAAGGGCTTCCTTTGTGACACTTCTGTTTCGTGAAGGAAGATCCTACGGTTTCTGCAGCCGAAACATTGTCGTCCCTCTTTCTGATTTTGCTGAGTATTCGGCGGTAATAGCGTTGTTCCTATTAAGTGACACGTGAAATGTTTGGACTTACTATTGTGAAGGTGTGGCGTAATCGGCGATGAAATCTGAACACTGTCTTGTAATCTAAGCAAAGTATTTCGGAAGCGGTTGCAATACTTACCTCATGAGCCCAGTGCGGCAGAATGTGAAAGGCGTCAAACAGAGACAGGCACGTCCAACTGGAAACGAATCATTTTCACATGGAGCTTTCCTTCCTTCAAGCGGTACACCTCCAGCAATAACATTCCAACACCCATTTGTCTGTTCCCAAACAAAGTGGTGCAACAGCAATCGCAACACAAACGGTTTTTCAATGAACCACTTCGTGCACGGAAAACCAGTAAAGATTTTCGGCGGATGCACATTTGCTTTTGAGTATCTTGCACGCCAGTTGTCGAGGTACTTTGGGATTCTTCCACCCAAAACACTCAAGATACTATGGCCGTGGGACTTGCTGCGCCATTCTCCAAAGAACGGCACCCAGGAGTGCTCGCCGTACTGCTCGCAAGCAAGCTTGTCACTATCCGGCGTTTGCTGCGTGTACATGAATCGTACGTTGTCTGCATATCCATGCGCCTTGTGGGCATCTTCGTATGCACGCCACACGTACAAAAATGTATTCTAAAGGATAGTTGAGAGACTAACATAAAATAGTCGTACATTTTGGTGAGTCCGCAGGCTTTATGAACGAGGATGACTTCCACACAAAACACGATGACAGTGTGTGTTCAGACAATCAAGGAGCACCAACGGTAAAACTCGGTTGACCAGGAGTTAAACAGGCGCAGGGTGATGAATAAGAGAACGCGCAGACAAGTCCCGCTGAAGTCTGACGTCAGTGAAAATATTGACCAACTTTCGTTTGTAACAGAGGTATCAGTGGCACGTTCTTTTGACAAGCCGTGGATGCACTAGTAAAGGGAGTGAGGTTGACAATCATCACAAGACACGCGGTAGAATATATCAAACGTGATAATTGTCCGCAACACAATGAGAGGTCTGTGACAGAATTGGGAAAACGAAGACAAGCATGCACCATATACTTTGGGGCTATGTTGGGCTTATCCAGGGCTAAGATAGCTTCCGCAACATACCACAGTAGGTATCCAAGGTCAGAGGATCGCGCAGCACCAGATATGATAATTGGTGGCCTAAGATTTCGATAATAACACGATGGAACGCCACAGAGCATACAGATGTACTTCGGATGCTGCTGACAATATCGACAAGCAGTAGCGATAGACAGAATTTTGATCGTCACGTCCACTTGATAAGTTGTTGCTGCAGTAGTACGGGGAAGTCAGAACAGAGGTCAACAGATCATTCAACTTTCACCTGTGTTGCGATTATATTCAATATCTGTGGCATTGTTGATTGGCCACACGTTCTTTTATTTATCATCCCGTGCCCGTTTAACTTCTAGACAGCCAGGTTTTACTGACGTTGTTCCGGGATTGTCTGAACTCGTATCGTCATCGTGTATTGGGATGTCAGTCATCTCGGCTCATGAAGCCTTCGGACTGACAACAGGGTATGGTTATTTTGCATAATTTATTTTTTATCTTTGAGAACACATTTTCGTTCGTCAAGAAACACCTAGGTTACAATATCGATCGAATCGACAGCTACTTGACTCGCACGTACAGGAGGTTTTGTGGAGCCAACGGAATCCCCCTAACCGTGTAGGACGACTGTTGTTTACTTTCTCGCATACTATTGAATCGTTCGCTAACGA
>LUCH01007644.1:9934-21354 GCA_013368495.1 Paragonimus heterotremus | reverse complement strand
TCGAGTTCATTTCAGCATATATGACTGAAATAGGAACCTGTAACTTATGGAATTCAAGTCCACGAAGGTCGAACTGAAAGAACAGCATTCGGGTTGCACTTCTGTCCACTGGATTGTATTAGTGACATGACATGCCATTCTTCCATCATCTGTTTAAAGAAAGATTTCGAGGCCAGATGTCCACTGTACACCGCTCGTAATGAGCTAACAACAAATAATCGTGTCAATGTAACGGATCTCTACATGCTGAATGACCACGAGGATATAACCGACATTATACAATACAATGACATCCTCAGAATCCTTCCCAATCACCAACATAGTAAAACAAGTTTATTTCCCTGCCCCGATACTTTCTGAAACATTCTTCCTTAGTATTGCCGTCTCCAGCTTTATGCTTCTTAGAAGACAGAGTATACAGTCATTCAAGAAAAGATGACACTATTGAACACTGTTGAACACTACGTGACTAAGGTTAGAAACAAAGGTTAACTGAACCTTGATCTGAAGGTTATTATTTGCAAACGATATTGTCATGACGTTAAACTCCGGCGAACCCTTATGAGAATTTATTAGCACTGAACTTGCATGCAAGGATTTTGGAGTAACTATCAGTTTGACGTAGGAAAGCACCGAGTTGAGCCCTTACCGTCACCGATAACGTTCCTATTGAGAAGCAGACATTGAAATTAGTGCAGGGTCCTTACTCGTCTTTGTCGACCAGTGTAATCAGCACATCAGAAACGAATTAACTCCCAACAAGGATATGGGAAAACTTCACGCTGACTAACTAAACAAAAATGATGACGTACCACGCCTGTGTGCTTTGTACGGTAAAGAAGCCTCATGAATGCCGCCTGAACACACTTCACCTTCATCGTTTCAGATTTGCTATCAAATGGTAGGACCGATCCTCATAGGGAAAGGTTAGAGCCGTAAATACACGCTATACGGCGAACAGGACGCAGGCACCATACTTTGTGCAAGACCAGTATTATGAAACGGAGATGTAGACGAGTGATATCAAGACCGGTAACACTGGTATTACATCCTCAGAAGCAATGCTAGCAGCAAATGGAAGATGAGTTCAACAGTAATCGCCAAAGGGGTCACCGATGATAAGGGAAGAGGTGGCATATGACTTGGGGACCAGCAACCTCATGGATGACAACTAACGCAGTAGTCGAATGTCGCAATTGTGGTTAGGTATGTATCTTCACGATCGGATAAAACAGCTACAGCATGGACCTTCGGGCCGTTTTAGGTACGTAGCAACCCACGATCACTCGAGATGGACGGACGATATCATACTAACAAAGTTAAAAATTAATAACATATCAGTCTTCACTGCGTGTAACGTGCTTCATGTCGACATGACAAACTTAATTTTATCCGTCTGCAGCACGGCTCATTTCAATGATGTACAGTGTTGCTAAATGATAAAGTTAGCAATTCAATAACCAAATTTACCTTGTACGGAATTCACTCAGTTGAAAGACCGTAGAGTATAATTGTACAAATCAACAATACGAATAGTCCCCATGAGGTGACCAAAAGCACGGAAGGTTTAGGGAACAGTCTACTTTCAGTTATTCATCAACGCGCCGATTATATGACTTTTATGTATCATCATGGCTATGTGGTGAGCAAAATCAAAAGCAACTTGTCACATAATTACGTCAAACAGTTCTGAAATGGAGGGCAATTAGATGACCACGTTGACCTCCGCAAGTGTCAAGTCGATAACGAGTGCATGTTAACCGCAGGGTCTGAACAGATTTGTTCTGAGCGCACAACTGCGGAGTGCGAACCGAAATGTGATCGCTTCCATGGTGGCCAGAATAGGGAATGTAACTCCTCTGGACTGGACAAGCGGTAAATGGGCTGGGAAGCCGTTCCCCATGAGACATGATGTCATGCGTCGAAAACGTACGTCAGAACTGCACTCGAAAATGACTTTATCTCGCCCTTAGTCAGCCACGTGTAGTGGTATTCAATTAACATCTGAGAAAGGCGTCTGGTTATGTTATCGACATAACCTACTTCACATTAGTACGTGAAAGAATAAACATAAAACGGGATAACACATTTAGGTAACGTACCTTTAGGCTATAAGCAAACTACCGAAATGAATCTGAACCAGAATCGCAATTGTACCGCACTATAGATCCGATCAGTTACGTTACTTATTCTACGAGTTCGGCCAACGTCTCGCCTTTGTACTTCAACGTCACATAAACCACCTTCTTTTCCGCAAATGAGGTTTTACCTTTCGATGCTGTCGGTTCCATGTTTATCAACAAAGTATGCGGAGTAGGTGTTCTCCGCAAATATCTGTCGTAGAATGTTGGTTCTGATTTAATAGTATCATCAGTACATATTTTCGTAGTTTTCTGTATCAAACTACGGACGAGGTCTTTTTTGTCTGAGCGGTACGTAATTGAAAAAAATGAGTATATTGACCATCCCTAGTTCCATTCTTGCGAATAGCTCTTTAAGCCGAATTGTCTGTATGATGATTCGCTGCTACACTCGCAAAAGATATTTGCGCATCTTCCCTGGCCTAAAATGTACGGTTGGAATTAGAATGCATTGTGTTCGCCTCAACAAGTAAGCTATTTTGACCCACAATTTCGTCAACTACACAGGTGATGTCAATCAAGTATCTTTTTGGAAAATGCTACGCTCAATAATCCAACGAAGCTCGATGATGGCTAACCAAAAACACTATTCGGCAAAAAGAACCTTTGCTTCTGATGAACAACAGAAATACAATATGAGGAACCAGTTTCAAACAAGTAGGCCTATTTTGTCGAGCCTGGAGAAACAAAGCTGTTGGTTTCTGCGATTCTACAGAGAACAGTGACAGAAGCAGACCGTCCACAGAGTTTATTGAGAAAACATGGACGAATGTGACACATACACCAATGACTTTTGGAAGTTAACTGTATTCCAGAACACAAACTCTAGCTGTTTGTTCAAACGAACAACTCAAACCAACGGAAGTAAATAAAAGGCACGTTTAAGAACGCCATCTTGACTCACGTTTGACAGAGATGAGTCCACGCCATCTTTTGACACGTCTTTTGAATTAAAAAATATCGTTTCCTGAGAAGCTTTGAAACAAAAAGAATAAATAAAACGGAGAACTTCGCACTGGCTCCGGGTTTATGAAATGCAACTATTTTCTGCTATAAAACATAACTACTTAAGCTAGTGTAAGTATCAATGATGTGAAGACCTTCTAACACACTACTAAGTTAATGTGGTACAGGGTTGCGTGAAATGAATTCATTTGATGTAATTTGTGTATGTTAACTACATCAGATACTCAATGTCACAAGTCCGTTTGCTACACACGCTGACATTCAGTTGGTACCTTAGAGATAGAATACCCGGCCTTGAGTCTAAGAACTACAAACAGGAAATCGCAGCAAAAGAGTATTTAGGTAAATAACGGAAATTTAACTCAAAGAAATAGTATATGATACGAATACACTGCATCGAACTTTAAACAAAGAAGTACGAAGGTCGAAGAGGTGCCAACCGTCGAGTAGGCCCTGTGTGGCTCCGTGTAAAGAACGTGAGCTAATCAGTACAACATGGCATCCTGTTGCCAACCATATCATTACAGTAACAGTGCAAGTCCACGGTATTTCAGTAAAATTACTGCGATGAGCAGACTGATATGCGAGGCGAAATGTTAACTATCTGGGTGTTATAATTTGATTTGACAATGAATTCAAAATATTCGGTTTTCCTTGTAAAATGTTGTTTTCCGAAAGTGATCGACTCTCATGTGCTGTAATCTGACATTCGAGATGACAAAAGTTGTAGCAAATAAATAGAGCCGCTCACTGTAGCATGTGGACCTTGTACGAAAACCTAAACAAGAACGTTTAAGAAAGTCTGAGTTGAACTCTGGACAGTGAGTTCGTTTGACAACCGGTTGGTTGATTTGAGTAGTAGTAGTAGACAACATGGCTTCAGGACCAAATACACAAGAAACGCAGTGTTATTAAGCTACCAAGAGAAAAAAACTCAAGTTTAGTAGTGTTTTCCTTCTAAGTGGATAAGCCGATAAGGATCGTAATCGAAGGCGAGTGACATTCAACCTATAACAAATAAAACCAGTCAACGGAGTGTTTAACAATAGGTTCGAAAATGTCGGAACCATCAGCCTGATTGATAAGTCCTGATCGTGGGATTATTGATTGGGGTTCGAGAGGAAATTGCTTCTGAACCTCTTATTGAAACGATCGAACAGTCTCGGTAGGAGAAACCAGCACTCGGGGTTGAATACACCGAAGTGTTCGGTCGCTCAAACCCATTGTGAGATATGTGGCAACGGTAATTACCCTTGCCTTGTTAGGCATAAAACTAAAACATACTTATGGTATAATCAAATTTGACCCGCTCAATAAATAAAATTGGATACATCTCACCGAAGACGAGGTTATTCGCCATAGATTAACTGAAACAAGAGGGAACTAATCGTGTTGTACTTTGCATTCAACACAACAAAAACGTTTGTTAGACCTGAAAAGTTACAGGTTTATAGTGAGAAATTTCGACTATTCATTAGCAATGAGGCTGAACGAATGGTAAGTGACTCGAATCGCCACTCACTGCAAGAGCGGCGTGGAAAACATTAGATGACAATGAACGGGTCAAAAATGGGTCAACTACAGTTAAACAGGACTAGAATTTAGGGATGAGTATTCGGGGATTTGGCTAAGTTCCAGCCGAACATCACCCACAATCGATCGTAGCTGTCGCATTCCCACAGACTTTCCAGTCGGCCCCTAACTCATAAGCGAAAGTGGTTGAGCGTTCACATATGATAAGTCGGCCGTGCCTAATGTGAGGTCAATGGCACAGTGGTAAACACGGTTGCCTCATGAACAACGTGGCCGTGGTTCAAGTCCCGGCAGTGGCAACGATATGCACTACTGACGAGCTCTAATGAGAGTGAAACTCGAGTCTAATGATTCTTTTCGAAAGGGATCGACTAGAAAGTCTATGGGAATGCGACGGCTGCGATCAGTTGTGGGTGATTTTCAACTTAGAACTAGAAACGTTGTGGATGCAGACGTGCAACTGACTACGGCAAGCTGAGATCTCGAATGGAGTTATTAACCAGGGACCTGACTGTTCATGAGGTCCCCAACCTAGCAGATGGCATCTACCACAATTTGCAAAACGGAATAGTCGGGGTCTTCATATTCTGTGAACACGCTGTAGCTTTACTACCATGTGAATTTGCCCATCTGTTCGGGATACCCAGTCAGTTGGTCAACTAATCAAGCTAAACAGTATGCTATAGTCCGATTAGTTGTTCCGCATGTCCACTGAGCGACTAAACATTATTCAGAAACACGAATAACACTGACTAAAGATTGCATTTAAACGCTTAATGTGAAATGGACGTAACAGTGGTAAGCACTTTTGCATCATTAGAACGATGGAAGAAGATATGCCTATGGATCGGAGAAAGAAATGTTTTTCTGATGAACGTCCCAAGGAGCAAAACTTGAGTTAGATATTTCGGCTAACCGGAAAAGTGTATCTGCAATCGAAAGCCGCAATGTCCGATCATCCAGCCGTAGCATTGTTACGAAACAAAGCTGTTTCATAAGCTAGAAGGATCTATCAGAATTAGAAGTGCAAATTGAAAGAAACAACAGTAACGAAGTGAGACAGATTACTTACAGGACTCGTCGAAATTACGGATGGACGGGCGAACGAAATAGAAAGATTTCTCGCCAATAACGTATATTTTGAACAGTATATCGTCGTGGTCGATAAACTGTTGTGCAACAACCGGAAACTTCAACTTCTCCAAACCACTGGGGTTGAAAACAAGTGCCATCTGAAGTAAACAAATGTAAAGCAAATGAGATCCGCCAGAAGTCTTAACTGATACGTGACATGCCACACAGTTCGGTTTTCACAGTGAGTTACGTACCAGTGTGCTCGGATTAGCATCATTACGCATAACAGTACGGCATCGAAAGTTTGAATGGAGTGAACATGACGAACAGAACGGTGTCATATAAGGAGGAACGCCTAATACAAATTTTACAGTGTCCCTGAGTCACGCTATGCATCGCACAACCCGAAGTCCTATAGAGAGGGCAAAATGTGATCGCGATCTTCGGTCGTGTTAGCCTTATTTGTTCCACACTACCCAAATGAATAATAAGTATAATTATACCGTCTTATCAATCTGATCACATCTATACCTTTGCTGGCTGTTATTCACCCAGGTGAGCATTACTCATAGGAACAAACGTTTACCTGACAGACGTAGTAGTTAAGTAAACGAATACACTCAACAAAGATCCAGAAGCTCTGTGATCGGCCGATTTTAATTTCTTCAACCAAATACTTCCCATATGATCAGCTTGGTTGTCTCATAAAAGAAACCCTTCATCACAAACCAAACAACGTGTGATCTGCAGAGAAGATGGGTTAGCAACCAATTTCAGAACAGTTTGTAGTACCTTCCGTGTTCTTCGTTATATTCCGATTACCAATTATTATTTTTACTTACAAAGACCATTACAACCACGTTTCAGTTCAACGTTTTATTCGACTACTATAACCCTTGCACAAAAGTCAGCTTGCCAATGTGAACAGAACACTTCATTAATTATACAGCTGCCGTTTGACCGTAACGAACGAAAACGAGGGAACGATTTCGGAAGTGCGAAAACGACAGTTTACTAGCTTCAAACGATGCTCGTTGACGCACGTACAGCTGTAACTCAAACATACAACAAATCAGTTAGCTACCAACAGCTGGCTAGGAGCAATTCCAGTGCAAATACTGAAAACCAAACATGAAGCCACAAACCTAGAATACGACAACTGAACTCCCAAAGGGGCAACTTTCAGTAAACCGCAGCATTTCACGCACGTACACACAGTTCCCTGCCCGCTTTCGATTCACATGCATGCGGGAAGGGAAAAAACGCAATGACAATATAAAATGCCCATAAAATATATCCACTCAGTATGGTTTGATGAAAAGACGAGTAAAAGCTTCAACACTTCCAAGATTGTTGCATTTTGTTCTCAAAGCGGAGTGTGGGATATGAAAACTAACATACACTTTAGAGGCTTCGGTCACCTATTGAGAATGATAACTTTGAAGGAGTTTCACAAAAACCCAATAACTAACCTTCAGCTCGGTGGGAAATTGACTGATCTACACGCTTGTGAGATTAGCGTGTTAACTACAACGACAGCAACCTCACAGTAGATATGACCGAATAGTCAAATCCAAACGCTCAACCACAACCTTGTATGAATAGTGTTCAGCTTGCCCGATCATTTCGAAAGCAGAATGAACAGAATCATTCTACTCTATCTGAACTCGCAGGCTGCGATCAAGTGTCGGTGATGTTCAATTTCCATATAACCTAAATCCTCGATTCTTCACGACTAATCTACATGCAACTGTTCCACCCAAAAACGTCAAAAGGCATAAAGGTAAAGTAAAATTAGGACAGGATGTACTTGAAGCGACTTGTTTTTGTGTCAAGTGTAAGAAAATGGGGAGGGAACCCAGAAATGCACAGTGCTGGTTACCAAAAGGACAAAATATGGAAGATTTGAGTATAATCAGGATGTCGAGTAAACTTAGGAAAATATAACAACAACAAAACTCAACGCAACCAATGAAGCAGTCGACTGTAAATTCCTGCGGGTAATGTTTCGGTCCTTTGAACAATTACACCACCATTCAGGACTTGCAAAATAGTCAGTAAAATGATCGGGAACCTCCCAAATGAACTTGCAAGTATACAGTCAATAAATGACTCACCGTATGTGCATCACTGCCACCGTGCGCCGTCAATGGTTTGCAAACTAACGAACATAAAAAACGGGAACCATACCGGAAAATATACTAAGCGATTACGTGCAACTGTTGAGCAGTAATGGAAAAGTTATTGTAAAGAGAAAAAGTCGAACTGTTCCCAAAAAGGATACTATATTTGTTGACATGTATCACTCTATAGGGTGGTTGGGGATTAACAGGCTCCCCCAATCTAGAAAGGAGGAGTCGAGATAACTACGATTCGCACTGGCATCCGTGAAGTGAAAACTCGCCCCAGATAGTTAACTGCCATCAATTCAGAACACGGCCACGTAAACAAAAATACCAACAGATAAAAACCACTCATAACCAAAGATGAGAAGCTCACAGAAGTTTTTAGCAACTGAAAACGCCCGAACTGTAACAAACTGGCAATGTGTACGCAACCATTCATTTGCAATTAAGTAGACGCCCAAGTTATATACACGTACATTTTTAACTTCAAATCATACCATGGATATGACTGGAGTTGCTGCTGATCTAAACAGTAGTCCAAGAAATGAGATATTAACAAATAAATACAGGCGTACGGGGAAAAAAGTGAGTAAAAAAGACTGTAAGCTCATGGAGACAAAGAAAACTCGGTGATTCTGATGTTCCGTTAATTACCAAGCCAGGAATTTGCATTGTAAAGGTTTTATTATTAAACGCGGCAACATCATCAGTTTGTGAGTTTGGATGAAACAGGGTTGAGTTGTACGGTTTGTCCTATACGTTCAAACTGTTACGAACTAATGGTGTCACCTCATTTGGCGATTAAATGTTTGCAATCTAAAAGCCAAGCTCGGCGAACATCCGAACACCAAAAGCGCCAATCCAGGTTAACAACTTTACCGTTACTTTCAACAACCTGAGAGATAAAGGTTCACTGTTGGCAGCGACCTGTAACTATATTAGAGAGCATCTATTAATAAGACAGACAATCGCACACTGGTCATCCCAGAAAACGGTACCTTTGAACGTTGATCAGTGAAGCGATAAATATTTATGTAGTCCGTAACTAGGTCACAGACTAACCACCTCGAGATATTTTCCAACAGCCGGCAGCTAGACGAAACAATGAACGATTCGCTAGACGCCATATAAGCATACGAAGTATATGAGTCAGTCAGCGCAGAGTGTGTATTTTCAGCATTTCGGTTATTAGTCGCGAATTTGTAGATTTCTCAAGTACAAGTCGATTGATCGTCGTGTTACTCTAAAATTAACCCACCTGAAACATGCAAAGACGACGGCGACCGAATATTGAATCAACGTCTATCCTAAGTACAAGTGAGCTAGATCTGCTAAACATAGAGTAAAATTGAATGCGCACACAAGTGTAAACTCCGTCTTTGATCTGCATTCGGACATCGTTGCGAGATCACAAGTGAGAAAAACTGGCGAATGCATCAAGTGCTTTGACTAATTGTGTAGACACCTTTTCAGCGATAATGCAAGCTGATGAACACGTATTGCCTACGTAGGCGAAATGAACGACAATACCAAGAGACCTGCGTGCAATAGTAAAAACAGAGTAGGGTCCAACCTAACAATGTGTAACGTGCATCTCACGCAGAGTGGTCAAACCCCTTAACCAGCACAACGTGGTCTTCCAGTTGTCTGCAGAAGGACTATGTAAAGTCATGCCACTCACACAATCAATATCGATTAACTCACTAACTGGCGTCTAGATTACTACGGTTATTTCCGTTTTACAGCCTAACTGCTTTGTGCGAATTACCGCTGAGGTGTAGGCGAAATCATACGCGTCGGAGGACTGACAGTTTCAATAGCAATCGTCATTCTCACTTTAGGAGTGATCAGGATACAAAACTACAATGACCAGAACTCTGGTATGTGACACTGAAACCTACAACGCAAGGGAAACATTTTCGTACTGCCAATTTTCAGTTGTACGTACTTCCTGGGCAGTGGACAAAGAATGATGGCAGACGAAGAATCTTTACTAATCTAGGTATCACAACCACTCACATCATTCTCCAGCAACGCATCCGTTAATGTGGGAATACTATTCTTTACCTTACGTCATCAATTGATTGGCACTACAAGTTTGGCGATGAGCTACAAGGTTGCTAAGCAGAACCACTGATAGTCAGTTGATTGGAGCTTGAAAGTTCACAATTTGTCTACAAACGCTGACCATCATATGTAGCTTTCGTCACGTTAACTATGTGCATATATACTGCAAATAATGAGTTCTTTATGGGTGTCAATATCTACGCTTACTTACGCATACCGAATCACATCAATGAATAAGTAAACAGGAGTTTAGGGAGCAAGATTTCTAATAGTAAAGGTCATACAATTGAACCAATCCATACTTCACAAAGATCACTAGGACCATACTCAGGAAAAACTAGTAAACAGTCGGTAACCTCCAGTATCGGCAACGCTTTGCTTCTGACACGGAAGTTTCTTTAGACCGGACGAACTAGCTACAAAACTGAAGATATCAAAGGCGGGCTAGACACAAATAATGACACAGATCAAGTGCAGAGACAGGAGCCAATGCAATACTCGATGGGTTGATTACGGTAGATAAGTGAATTGAAAAACAAAACGGAAATGAAATCGACACAACAAGCAGACAGACTGAGAAAAAGGTCAGCTGATATGGAGAGAAACAGAACGGGGAAGTATAACTTTGATCCGCTACGAAGGCCGGCCCACCTAGCTGTCAGTGTATGTCAAGTTGACCGATCCAAGACCGGCCTTCCACATCAGATGGGTAGCAGTCGTAAATTTTAGTTACAGCGCTATCCTAAGGTCGGTGACCTTTTCAAGTAAGCGCCATTGAGCAGTTCTAAATCCTTGTGTCTTAATCTCAATATTTTCGAGACCGTTTTCATTGTATGTGTCAACTACGAGACCACTGACTGTGACTAAAGTAAAATACTTAAGTTGGTTTTCAAGTAGCCTCTTAAGTTTCTCTCAATGCTCGTTTATTTTAGCTTTGAGTTGTCATGCTCTGTCCAATATAGACCTGCTTGCTTTTACTTCCCCCAATGAATTAGTCACCCAACAGTATCGGTAAACACCGATGGGTCACACGAAGTGGCAAATTAATATCAGTTCATCTGTTATCCGGCTTTGAGGAAGAGAATGTCCCAGTATTGACATAAACAAACAAAATAAGTGTGATTAGTGCAGAATAAAAATTGTTTACTCCAACAATCATATTTCGTTGAATGCACAGGCATTGCTAACAATGTTACTATTCAATCGCCTTTCAAAAGATAATGGCGAAATGCTCTAGACGAATAACCTGGTCACTATTAACAACCACTGCTTCATCCTGTGTGTTTTTCAACATACGATAACTAAGTGTTCCGGGGGAATTTGAATTCAATGTTCCACAACACTGCGTTTCCATGATAGCAGTGAGACAGGCGCAGCGACTGTTTCTTCCAAAATCGCTCAACATATATACAGGCACGCATAACCTTGTTCGGTTTATTAGCGTAAAAGTTACTTATGATCAGGAAGTAATATCACCAATAAAGTACCTATGTAACACGTAAGTAGCAGTGTA
>LUCH01007643.1:6517-17406 GCA_013368495.1 Paragonimus heterotremus | reverse complement strand
TTGCGACGCAGATGTGAAAAATGTGGGCTTCGGTTGGATTCGAATCAGTGACAGGAACTGCGTGCCGGACAAGACAGGCGCTGTACCTGCTGAGCTACAAAGTCACATTCGGGAAAACGGTCACTCATTCCGTAAATGCAGTGAGAAATTACTGTCAAGCAATAAACGAAGTGTTTGCTATTTCATCCGCAGTACGGAACATTGACGGAATGTCTAACGGTTCACACTGTTAACAGGCCACAAAGCACTGGTTGCCCTGTTTGGATCCAAGAGAGGCATACCAGTGTACATTACTAACCAGATTCTACGTTTGACAATGATGCTGATTGGGTTTCGCCATCAAGCGTTGGTCATTTGCAAATTTTGAAAATGCATGTAAACTCAATAAACAAACAATTCTATCTGTGCCCATATTTCAGTCGAACATGATGGTAATCGTCTGAAAACAGACACTTTGAAGGTTGCTGTGGTCCGACATACTGTCACAAGTGATCCAGCCTTGCAAATAGGACAACACCCCCTTAGACACGACCAGAACCGAAGACGTTTGGAATGGTAGCCCACTCAATTTTACCAACACACTGACTCGTTTCCTACCTTTAGGTGTTACCCCATACAGAGCAAAAGGGCCATTATTTCTTACATTACGAAATTTGAGACGGTTTTACTAAGGATATTCAAGAGCCATCAGTATGAAGGCTTGAACACGAAACCATGTACTTTGGTCGTATGTGTATACACAATTCGTAGAAACTTGAATAGATTTCATTCAGATTACCTGATGACTACAAAACCAGTGGGAAATTAGAATAAAATTAGGCCTGGAGCCCCTGGTATCTAGTATACTACCATTACGCAAGCAACTGTCAGCGCAAACAAACAAGCAGCTGAAAACCTGCCTTATGAATTAAACATTGGCGAACGCAGTCGTACAAGGGTTACGTGAAATCCAGGCCGAAATGCCTTCACCGGTCATTTCCAACAATTCTTGTCTGCCGTTTTTGAGAACTTATTCAGACTAGATGGATTCATTTGTGTCAGATCGCCACCACATTATCCATCACAGTGTAACAGAATGTGTCGTCACCGTGTTAAAAACAACGTTTATTAGGCCAGAGTTTTTTCGATGGTTGGCCTACTGCAATCACTGCTGTTCAAGTGTCACACAACACCAGTTTAGAGAGCATCGAGAATGGAATCACTTGTACAAGCGCTGATGGGACAAAAGCTCCAGATATCCACTTACTCTGTCCAGCAGGAGCCCATAGCTGAGCAAAAACTTCTCAACAGAGTAAGTACTAAGCAGACTACAAGGAAATCAATTTTAAGCATTTTGGGTTAAACGCCGGGTCCTAAATCGGTACTGCACAAGAATACTGTATAGCTGGATTTCCAAACACGTCAAACAACATCTCACAAATGTATTAGGAGAGGTGCATGTAAGATTAGCTATCTGGATATGATATATCAACTTGGTCCAGGTGGACTTTAAGCTAGAAAGAGGGGGAATCAGAAGCGTACTTTGAGTCTTGAAAGGCTGACGGACACATCTGAGCGGAAGCTCAGACCAATGACCCTAACACCAGTCTTATTATAAGCGACGATTCAGGAAGTATAATCAGACTGAAAGTTACTGCTGAACAATTTACTGAAGACACCAAAATTTTTATCTAACAACGTTAAATATTTGCCCCTAAACTAACGGAATAAGCAAATGCGGTCCAGCCAGTATATTCAACACAGAAATGAGTCATACACAGATAAACAAAAGCACTAAAATTCGCTAAACGTTTGCTGTCGGATAACATAGTTGGTATAAGTACGAAGTTTCAAGAATGCATACAAACGTAACAAAACAATGCGGAAAACTAACCGATTTTGCTGAATAGCATTGAGCAATCAGGAAAACATATCATCAGATATCTCATACGGATGGCTACACAATAACCTCAGGCGGATTGCAGTGTCAAGATAAAAGTGGCCGTATTGACTTTTTACACTTAACGTTAATACACCACGTGGTGTGTTCCTAGTGTCGTGAGGATTAAAGACCGCACTATACTACTCGCATTACTATTATTTAGTAGTGAGGCAGGAGTATGGATTTGGATATTGAAGTAACCGCGGGAAAAATATAACAAGAAACACTGAAGTGCAGCTTGGCGTGAAATGGTTCTCGGTACATACAGGAACTGGGCAGTGGCGACCGTTGAAGTCGAGGCGTTCTTTGACCTATTGTGTGAAAATGAGTGTGTCTGTTTGTTGTGTTGTTGAAGCTCATAACCTATACATTGGTTCTTGGATTAACAATCATATCCTGTCAATGTAAACGGCCTTCGTAGACGCACGTGTAAATTAACCGGTCAAACATGTTTACTCTCAATTTAAAAGCTACACCGATGTAATCGAGGTTATCCGGACGAGTGGCGCTGAGAAGTAGTTTAAAATGTGGACTCATCTAAAGCATAATATTCCACATCTGCCTCGCTTGGTGAATAATCCACAACCGCATCTAATACCGGTTGAACACCACGATTGAGCGAAGCTGAGCCGACGAGAACTGGAACAAACTGACTAGACAGAACAGCTCAACGAAAGCCAGCCTTCAATTGTGTCTCAATAGGTTCTCGCTCATTCAGAAAAGCGTCTGCAATGGATTGATCAGCTTTCAATAAAAAACATTTCATAAGTTTGGACGACTACCACACACGGCTGAACAACTCTCCCTGAACTTGGCCCAGTTGATGAAATCGCTGCTCCAATGTCAATCACACAGCACTCCGAGCTACCATTGATTTCTACTCTAGCCTGAACTGTCGTCTTATCAGTCGTCCCTATTACCGGATTTCCCTACCCACACAGGGAACACTCAGGAAGACGTTTACTTAAATACGGATTTTCTTCGCCCATTGAGCATAATGCCCACCAGTGTTCGTGCCTTCGGCATCTGTAACATACGTTGCTACGATTTTACTCCTTCTGCTTCACCTTCAGCTCCGTCACTTCCTGCGTTGACTTTTCCACTGCTCCTCGAAGGTCGTTCAGATCAGTTGTTTCGCTTGCCTTCAACTCGCTGACTGTCAGGGTGCATTCCGCCAACAGCTGTCGAGTCGCATCAGCCAATTCTTTCAACTTCATCGAGCGCGCGATTAGAACAATCTTGAGCTGGTCCCAGACTGCTGGTGGTATTCCGTTCGAGAATTGATAAACAGCATGCGTAGTTCTAAATCCCGGTCCAACTGCTGCAAGGCTCTTGACAACACTGCTCGCAGTGACACGGCGTAAACGCGAGCGCCATCCGCGTTTTTGGTTCACAACACTAGTTTATCGATTGCATACGTTCGAAAACGATACATTGTTGTCCGTGGTGGTTTTAATAGGCGATAATTATGAAACTACTCATCTAATCCAAGTCGGAAAGGCCATGCCAACTGCCCTAGTTTCTTTTTGTTCAACTGTGTATGACGAAGACAAGCAAAGACTGTATCCTCCCTTTTATAAGCTCTAGCTAAACCAATCAGCGAGTTGTCAGGACGTACCTACCTACAGCTTTATAATAAGCATGTCCCATCTAAATGTGCTCGATCTATGGAATCGTCACTGGATCTGTGCTAATTAGAGGTGAGAACAATGAAATCGAGCGACATAGCACTTCGTGAGACCCGCAAATCCAAAGAACAGATATCAGACTGATAAACAGTCATGTCCTGAAATAAATTTTTGTTTACGGCTTTAGTCAACTACTGTAGTAGAAAAGCGAGTGTATGCTCGATACTCATCCACCAACAATTTGGAAACCCTTTCCTGAAGATCAGTCGAATCGCTCTGCCAGTAAGCATTGAACAAAAAAAAACACGATAGGGCTTCGGAACAAATCTGATGTTTACAATAATTCTAGGAATTCAGATAAACAATTAGACCTAACCTAGCCTCAGATCAATGGCAGTAACTAGGGAAGGGAGGGAAAACACTTAAAATGGACTCTGGTTCACTCAACGGAACTCAAAAGTGCGCTGAGTGAAAACTGGGTAGAATTATCGAGTAGGTTGTCAATACTTCAAAAGGTTTAAGCGAAACGACTTTAACGATTGGAATAATAGATAACAGAGCAAGCAAGTACGTGAAACTACGGTCAATTGTGAGGAAAATCTGAGACTGGGCTACTATCACATCAATTGTTGTATAAAAGCAAACATGGAAACCTGTTGGTCAACGTGTGAGTCTATCTTCATTGGTCGGTGAATTGTTTGATCTCGCCGAGTGGCGTATCACGTGTGTAGTGTTCATACTGCTGACCTTTACTGAAACGATGTGGCCCGGTTTGTCGGTCGTTTCCATGTGCTAATGTATTGCACATTATCATACGATCACCATCTCATGATTACTGGTTGTGGTATACCTGGCTTTGCTGAGTGGCCAGATATTGCGTCTGTACGAGTCGGACATCGACATCAGTTATCAGTGCAGGTTGTACCTCTGAGGAATTATCGCAATGGATTTGGGTCTGAGTTCCTACAACAAGTATACATAGAAGCATACACCCAGAACAGACGGGCGGGAAAGCCAGGTTGCAATCGACAGCCTCAGAGAAGTTACGTGCCCTTTGGCCATCATACAAGCCTTTCACCAGGTAGGCGAGGGTAGGCAAATGACTACCATGCAACCGTAGATACGACGTTCGATCCACTCTCTTGTGACTGCGCTCACGGCAACGAAAACTAGCAACGCACATTTAAATAAGAATTAAGACTCTAGCGGAGATATTACTTCTAAATTCGGACCTTTGCTATGGCCGGCAGCATGAAGCCATTAAATGACCTCTCGTGGTTTACTCCAGAATGAGCTTTTCAGCTTCAGACAGCAAAGTGCTTCCATAAGATTGTTATGATTGCGCAGATTTAATGTTGGACCATGGAGTTATGAGTGCTGTTGACCTGTTGTACTTAGGACTTTCAGTTAGTTGTGGCAGAGGCATAAGAAAGCAAATAAAAGTTCCTACCTCCAGGACTTAGGCGGTGTTCGATAACCTAGGATGCCTCAAGTGATTGTGACATGTATGTTATTTCACTGCTGCGACACCTATTTGGTCAGGATAGAGGAGGTGAACCGCCTTCGAGCAGATTGCCATCGGTGTTCATTTCCGATCTATCTCAACGGGCAACGCCAACGAGTGAGCAATGAAAGTATCAGGAAGGTGGAATTTGCTAGTGAGTGTCAAATGAATTCACTTATCCAACCTTGAGGTGCCCATAAGCCTAGATTGTTAAGCCATGTACTCGGAAACCAGCTGGTCGTCTACTACATCGAGCAATTTCTACACATGCTGCGGCCAACTGGCGTGAGATCTGAGTTAAAAAGTTGATGACCTGGAGTAGAAAAATAAAGAACATTGCCTGAGATCTCTGTAACTCAGCAGGTGGTTTCAAAAACCAAGGGAGCTAGTGATTGCTCGGACGTAATGGTATAAACGTTGCTATTATTTGGGTTTGTCTGCGAAATAAGCGCATCTGATGGCGTGGAGGCATTGGAAGCCACAAGAAACCTGTCTTGCTGATGAAGTTTTACATTAGCTTGCAGTCGGCTGTTTGTGTACGAAGTGTAAGCATCTTGGTGTTGGGTGTCTAAACTGATGTAAAGCCAATTTTAGTAACTAGGTCTCATCCTATATCTTTTTTGCTTCCCAACAAGGTCATTGTCCAAGTAGTTGCTGAGCTGGCGACGCTGTAGCCGAGCCAACGCTTCTGGTGAGCCTGCTACGCTTAGCGTAATTAGCAGACCAATCAGCAGCGGAATGGCAACAATCGAACCCACGTCTGCAATAAGCAACGTCATTGAGACAACGAGTCTGGGGCACCGATAGCTAGTTTCGCCATATCAGGACGTGGCTATTCTGTTTTTTTTGGAGCTCACAGCAGTTGCGATCGATTTTCTCCAAATTGATCTCAGGGTTGGTCCTGATTGCAAAATGTGTTATAAAACCTGATGTTTTAGTAACAATGTAGAGGGAATTCTAGTCACCATGGTTTCGTTACTTTAGGTGATCCTCAAAGCTTAAGCGTACAATCAACAATGTCAATAAGAGGAGATACCACTTGGCCGTAATTCCGGACAAAACAACAGATCACACCCATAGGCGTAGACAGACGGCTGTTGGCCTCATTGTCGGACAATGCAGTCAGACAATCCAACCTGATTTGATTAGACATGAGTCACTGGCTTGAGCACAGTTCATCTTAACGTAGGACTGCATGTACGACAAGATGATGAATACAGTCCGATTCACTATCTACCATTCTCTTTCGGAGGTTGTCTTGATTGCCTCATTTTGTAACATGCTGGGTCATATGGTCTTGTTCATTTGTCCTGAATCCTATATGTTGTCTGTAAGTTACGTCGTCCGCAATACGTGTTACCATGCTCTTCATTCACAGACGGTGGACTGAGGCTTAGACATGAGTAATGCTGATAGGCGTCATCACACAACTGTCCTGCGTGAACAACACTTGCTCGAAATGAATGTACGACACTGCTGACAAAATCAAATCGCTCTGGTGCTCCTCAGTGTTCTTCTAACTTCAAATAACCAACCACTTCCTTGAAACTGTCACGAAGAACCAAGACACCAAATATTAAATAAGATATGTTCGGAAGGTTTGCTGGTCAGTTCATTTCGAAACTACACGGGACCTAAATTTAGCATAAAACCATTCTAGATTATCCTGTGGTCAGTTTACGTTCGTGGAAAAAGGAATGAACGTGATGCTGTTCTTCGCAACTTAGTTAACTCTTGTTTGAGTGTCTTTCTTTCGGTACAGTCTATCAATTCACAGTTTGAACCAAAATCTGTTAGGCAGTGGACTGGGGCCCCAAAATATATTCACAGTTGCATTTCAAGCACTGCCAGTTCAAATGTACAGCGCAAATCAAAAGTAGTCTGCTTTCTGGAAGTCTTAAACTGACCAGCTGGTGACCTATTTACATCTATTTAACTGGCAATTTACTGTAAGCCTATATGAGGCTGGTTGCTTCAGTCATTTAGACTCTCTCCAATTTGCTACAGCAGTATCGAGGAACGGTGAATGCCGAGCATTAAAACGACTGGTAACCTCTGCAACATTGTGTTAAGATTCCGCCTGAAAATAAACGAGTTCAATTTGCTGTTCATTTGCAAAACGAAACGTACTGAAGACTACGCAGTGTGTAAGGTTCTTAAGGTGTTGCGATGTCAGAGAGAATGTAAACGGTCGCTCGCCATTTGACCTAACAGCTGTGGGAGTGAGTGAAAACGTCCGCTCGGTAGGTTGGATATCCGGGTCATTGCATAACAAAAGCACGTGTTTTGGGTGTGCGAAAGTGCGTTTACATCACTTGTGAAATCCATACTGAAGTATACGTAGACTAATTTCGGTTCACACTGTACAGAAGCAACTTGTGAGTTCATTCTCTAGCCAGTTAAATCAACTAGCACCGTTCATTTCGTAAAACCTTAACTGTGCCCTATTGTCAATTGTGAGAATGTAGAGACTCTGTCTGTGAACCCCGTGGTCTATGAATTCAGTGCTACCTACTCTGTTCGAACATAATGCAAACTTAGAAGCGCACAGTACTGAAGTCTGAGTCGGCGCGCTGAACCACCACCTTGACTGGCTAAAAGTTCAGCAACTCCAGATAGGGCCAATCACTGTACCTGGTTTTAATCGTACTGGTTAGATTCGATCAAGGTAATGAAATTAACGTCAGCACCACCGTGCAGGCAACTACCAATGCACAGGATAGGCAAGCGGAGTACACCTGTTCAGAATGTGTCCAGATTCGCAAATCGAACGCTGGCTTGTCGGCGCATACGGGTACGCATCGACGCAGGAATGGTCCTGAGCAAGAAATGAATACCCAGCCTGCCACAATCGTTGACTGTGCCAACTGTGACCGCAGCTTTTCCACCAAAATTTGTCTCAGTCAACACAGAAGGCATGCACATCCCATGGAACGCAACAATGAGAAGCTCAGGTTCACGAAAGTTAACGGATCCAATTGGTCTCAACAAGAATCGTCTTCTCTTATCAGATGTGTCGCTGCACTGGCTCCGTCGTTCCCTACTCGACGCGCACTTTATCATTGGCTCCTGTCACATTTCCCAGGTCGTACTTTAGAGAGCATTCGGACGCATCTGTAGGCGTTGAATTGGCAGAGGAATACTGTCACCGCTGCCGATCCAACCACCGTCTCTCAAACCAGGGCGACATCAGATATTGGATCCTAGGCTGCTGATCAATCTGAGTAGTTTACATGTGTGGTCCAAACAGCGATTAACCAACTGGAGTCCAATAGCGAGGCTTTCCTACACAGTGATAAACTACTTGCTATTGCCCACGGTCTTCAAGCAGGCGTTTTCACAATAATACAAGCTAAATCGTTGCTGAATATGCAAGCTTCATTAGCCTTTCCGTATATCTGGCGACCTGTCACTCGACGACGTGGTCGTGTCAGTTTTAGAATCCACGTGACCACGAAGCAGACACGGAGGGTTAACTATGCAGCGATTCAAACGCTGCACCACCAGCGTAGGAAAGACGCTGAGTTCGCAGTTTTTATGAAAACTGGAGGACTACCTATAGGATGAACCGCGGCCTCCCCGATAATTCCAACGAATACTGGTCCGATGTACTATGGGCTCATCCGCACTTTGGTGAACGACCATCTCGCACGATTCTGCCTCCGTACTGGTCACTGGTCGGCCCGATCACTGGAGAAGAAGCATCACGCACCCTGAAGCACATGGGAAACACCGCTCTAGGTTTCGACAAATTAGTTGAACACTTAAAGCATGTGGAAGCTGATGTCTTGACAGGATACTTCAACATGTTCCTACTAACCCAAGTTTGTTCAATCGACTTATGCCGCCCTCGTATCACACTTGTACCCAAAGTTAGCTATCCTTCATCTCTCAGTACCTCCAACGTGTATACGTTGTTTGCACGAGACATTAGACGATCGTTGAAATACACGCTTGCAACTGCTCGCTCTCCTGTTTGCATTCCTACACCGTAACAATTGTCTAGAGGCGACCTTCCTGCACTGCTTCGGAACTCAGGTATCACGTCTTCCAGTCTGTGTGTGGCTTTCATCGACTTGCCCAAAGCATTTGTTTCTATCTCACAAGATTCGATTATCAGATCGGCCAGAGCTTTCGGTGCTCCTCCACCTCTAACACATTGCATTGCTGACTCCTATCGGAAGGCTTCCGCCACGCTCAACGGTTCCGTTCTCCGACCCAAGCGTGGTGTTCGTCAAGGTGACCCACTGTCGCCATTTCTATTCATCATGGCAGTGGATGAGGTGCTAGCAATACCTCGACCGGAGCTTGGCTACTAGTTCCACGACACACTGGTTATTGGTTTCGCCTACGCCGACGATCTAAACCTTCTAGCTGAGCATCCTACGCATCTCTCTGAGAAGCTTGTAGCCGCCGCTAATACCCTGGAACTATCCAGACTGAAGATCAACACACAGGAGACTAAGCTCATGGTCATCCGCCGTGACCATAAATATAACGTAACCGCCATCTCTGATGAGTTTATCCACTTCGGCCTGGACATTATCCATTCATTGAGCGCCTCCTACATGGTGACCTATCTGGGTATTCCGTTCACCTTGAAAGGTAAAACATTCGCTAATCACCGTCTGTAATTTCGTATGATGCTGGATGAAACTACCAAAACGCAGTGAAAGCCACACCTACGTCTTGAACTCCTGAGACAACATCTGATCCCGAAGATGCATCACTCATTAATATTAAGCAGAGTCCATCGTAACACGTTCAAAGCTATGAACTGTACGATCTGTCAGTTTGTTCGGCAGTGGTTTCGCCTTCCTAAGACACACCAATCAACTGAATCCATACGTCAATTCGTTTGGGCTGCCTGGGCATCTCGAGTTTGTCTACCGCTATTCCAACCTCGTGCAAATCTCGAGTTGAGAGACTTCTGTGCAATGTCCAGTTCTGCGGAATGTAGTCAAAGATATTTCGTTTAGCCTTACCTAGAGGGAAGTGAACGTCCCGGTACACGTTCAAGATGTGGTGGTGACGAACACGAGGGAAGCCCACTCGGCGTGAATGGATAAACCCTACCATTCGCTTGGCAGCCGTGCTCTTCAGGAAGTGTCACACTCCTCACTCTCTAGTCGTTGGCTGTTTAACCCAGATCGCATTTTCCCCAGAATCTTTATTTGTGCCATCCAGCACAGATGTAGTTTGTTGCGGACTAAAGTCCGAAATTCACGTGGTGGCTGAAGTGACCACTCAGTTCTCTGCTGTGGCAACTGCGGTCAACTGGAAGGCTTTGCTCATATTCTGCAATCATGCTGAATCACCTATGACGTGCGTTGTGCTCGACACAACCGTGTGTCCAAAGACCTGGCGAAACGACTGAGCAAGTTGGACTATACAGTCTTCGAGGAGTCGCGAGTACCAACGGCGAGCTCGCTCATCAAACCCGATGTTATCGTGGTTCGTGACGGCGCTGTTGTGGTGCTTGAGGTCAGCATAGTGGATGATTACCGAAGCCAATTTGCCTGGACAGACGAGATTTTGAAGTACGGGCCCGACTCTCATAATGCCGCTATCCTATCGGTCCTCCATACTTTGGGCTGTGAGGTGAACTGTGTTTCTCATTCACCTGTGATCATCTCTTTTCGCGGTATTATATTTCACTGTTCAATTAATGCCATTCTTCGACCGGCGCTGCCCTCCTACACAGTCACGGATTTATTTCTACTGACTGCTTTAGGTTCCCTAAAAACCTACGACACATTCATGGGGGAACCTGGCGTTAACTGTTGCCACCTCTTTGGCAGTTGTCTCACTATGAAGGACATTTTGCTGTCCCGAT
>LUCH01007641.1:6604-21519 GCA_013368495.1 Paragonimus heterotremus | reverse complement strand
ACGTTCATCATTTTTAGTGGTGTTCTTCAGGGGTGTTCTACTTCCCCCTTCTTGTTCAATTTTGTCATGAACGACATTCTCGAAGGTGCGCTTGAGCAGCCCAGTGAACATGGCGTTGAGCTTCTCTCCGGCACTAGATTAACCGATTTGGAGTACGCGGACGACTCTTTCTTACTCAGCCCTTCTGTCGATGACATGCAGACCATGCTGGACAGGTTGAGCGACCGAGCTGGTTTGTAGGGAATGCGCTTCGCACCTTCGAAGTGCAGTGTTGCTTCAAGACTGGGACATCTCCACTCCTACTTTCTTAATTGTAGGTAATTTGCCTGAGATTGTGGAGAGTTTCACATAATTGGTTAGTCCCATCTCGTCAGTCTGATGGGATATCAGCGAGGGTTGCAAAGACTTGAGTTGCCTTTGCCAAACTGCGTCATCTGTGGCATTGGAAAGTCGTCCGGTTGTCGCTGAAAGGAAGGGTATATAATACCTGTGTGCGTTCTACGATCAGTTGGTCAACTAATTACGTTGCACAGCTTGAGATGGTTGGGTCACGTACTGCGCATGTCATGTAACCGTTTACCGTACCAGGCATTTTATACCGAGACCACCAACAGTTGGGTAAAACCGCGTGGTGGTCAAGCAACAACGTGGTCACGAAATATGAAGACCCTGACTGCTCCACTGGGCAAACTGCGTAGGTGTCGCCCGCTTGGATGGGATCCTCGTGATCACTCAAACCACTGGTTAGAGAAGCTTTCTGAGAGGACAGTGTATTGCAGTCAATGGCGTACCTGTATCCATAAAATTTCTGGTTCGTCTGCTTAGTCTTCTTTTATTCATTCTCAAACTTCTCGGGAAAGTTTTCTTCGAGGCCATTCCGCGTCACTTTTGAAGTAAGAGTCGGCTCGAGCCATAGTGTCTTCTGGTCCAGCTCATGACTGCCATAGCGATGCTGATGATGATATTAGAGAACAACAGTGTATTAATTTGGGTTTAATTGAGGTTTGCCAATTGTTTCACGAACATGAATAAGAGGGCTGTGGTGAAGAACCTCAACCTTTAGATTTTTTCACCGGAGTAGCAATAAAGCAATGGTGAAGAAATAGTGCTAATGGGTTCGCCCCATTCACCAATGCTAGTAGGTATGTGCTTGTAACAGACTTTCTGGAAACCATAATCAAGACCGTTCGATGAGTCAGCGCGGAACAGGTCGGATTTGTTGGACTCAATAAGCACGACAAATGAATCTGCTCTTGTGGAGTAGAAACCACTGTCAAGAAAACAAACTGATCTAGACAGCCGATCTCCTTGCCAACCAGCGGTAAATATGCGTAGTGACCCAACCATCTGCAGTAGACAGCCGGCTGGTCATCAGGGTCAAGCTTCACCTTAGTCCCAGCGCAGCACCAGATATTAAGGCTATCCCGTGACATGGAGGTGAACTGTTCGTTTCTTTATCCGAAATACCTCAGGGGTGCGGCAAGAAACCACACCTGTTTGCAGATGACCCAGATCAGGACTTCGGGAATATCAGTCAGTTCGAGCTATCGAATCTATGAGGCGGTGTGTCATAACCGTAGATTGAACACGTCTCGTTGCTCATGCCAGACGAAACCATGCAGTGTTTTCGTCTATTTAACCGCAAACGGCGACCAAACTCGTCGTCAGCGTCCTTGTCTGAGACGGTCAGTAAACGGAATGGATTATCTGTCTATTTCTGCGGCCTTCCAAACATAATGGTGCAGTGGCAGATCGTGTCCATTTGACAGCAATCAATGCGATCATTATAGCTGATGAGCTGGAAATTCCTGCAGTCAGCACTGTTGAACTGGTAGGTGGCCAACACACTTATACCTGCCGACCACATGGGCTTTAGCCGGCTTCTCAATTTCGTGGACTGGGGCAGAGTCGCATCCGTTTGTCACTCGTGGCCGCCAGAAGCCAACCAGATGCCCCACCGTGTGGCACTGCTAACGGGGACGGTGCTGGGAAGAACGGAACGTGGAAGGGTGTTGTGAACTACAGCAGCGATAAGCCGACTGAAGGTTTTTACGCGTCAAGTAGAAGCTGTACGAACCAAACTGGTCGCCAGTCATAGTTGCTGAGTTGTTGCTTAATCGTGTTTTAAGGTCAACCATCCCATCGCACTCATTCAAAACTTGCTCCATGTTCATGTTTAGTTCCTGGTAAGTCTTATCAAACAGCCCGATACTAAGGTTGACGTCTTCTGACAACTAGAGATCGCAGACGGAAACCGGAATCTCAGCATATTTTGATAACCAACCTTAGTCCGATCGCTAATGCAATGGCCTTAGCTAAAGGGGCTAACAGCGGATCGGATATTTCAGGCACGTCACCAAGAAACTTATCAGCGCCCATGTTTATCCGCCTTATCAACACAAATTTTACAGTTTAAGGATTTATTAAGGGTTTGGGAAGATCATTGTTGGAGGTCACTGTCCGAGCCGTCGCTCCTTACCTTAAAACGGGATCAACCGAAAATGGTACCGTCTTGCTTCAAGCCGCGAAGTTGGTGAATGGTTTATACACATTGCAAAAAGAATAAAAGTCAGAATTGAATCTGGTTGTGCCGAAGTATAGACGACTGAGCGGCGATCTCATCCATTCGCAAAACACTGAGAAAGCACCGCTACACTAACGTGTTCCTCCAACGTGTTGATTTTGAACATTTGGGGTCATCATCATAAGTTTTCCATTTCACATTGCCTCCTTCCACATAGCAAACAGAAACGACGTTCTAAAATATTTCCTGGGATAGACCAGCAGCTAAAGTAGTTTCAGCATTGTTAAGCTAATGTCCTCCAGTCCACCGCTAGGTAACTATGGAATGCATATGTGAGGACAGTCCGATTACCAGCGAAACAATAAACGACACTCGGGTATTCAAGTCACTAGTAATTTTACTCCATCTGCTCGGTGTGCCGCGGCTGCGCTGAAAGCACGAAGGGGGTCCTGTCGACTGAAATCCGATATTGCTAACCGACGTCCAGCGGTGTTCATCCGAATGTCCCCGGCCACATTTCGTCTCCATTCAGAACATTGTACCCTGGCTTAGACACCGTATCACAAAAATGGTATTTTCGACCTCGAAGAAGTCCAAGAGCTCATTACACACATGGCATGAAGTATGAAAGCCCTAGTCTGTCAGGACAGACTGGGTTCGTTGAGTGTATTTACGCTCGCTTAACGGAAAGTAGGAGGAAATCTAATCGAAGTGTATAAAATTTTCCACCGTGCAGGTACGAGTCCTCTAGCATGATTGTTTGTGATTGTGTCAAGACGGGGGTTTGATAAATCATACATTCGCAGTTGAGAGAACGTGATCAAGTTGGGTCACTTGATCCAATTTGTTGCCAGTCGGGTGGTCAAACCGTGAAATAAATTACCCGCAAAGATCGTCCGGGCCACAAACGTAGGAGTATTCAAGACAGAGCCAGACAAATTTTTGGACTACTCTTTTCTTACTTTGAACTAACTGAAGTAAGATTTTAGGTTTGATTCCAGGGCAACCAGGATTCTTCACTTCCCTTCTTTTATTACTACCCGTAGATCACCACTTAAAAGCATTGCACTGGAAAGGATAGCCTGGTCAGTCTGCGGATCAAGCGAGTCGAACATCAGAGCGTCAACGGGCGTAAGCCTCCATCAAGTCCTGAATTTGGAATTGATTCATTTGCTAGGTTGTCGGATCAGTGGGTAGTTAGTCATTCGGCAACTAGGCTTTATTGTCATCAAACCAGCACTACATGAAGCAGTTTCTCTTCTCCTCCTAGAATATGGAGAAGTTTCACCTCAAACCATATATGATCAGCCCTATACAAGAAGAAAAGGTTCTGTGGTCAGCCTACCGTTAAACGCTACCGAAGACGCACGCCTGACTACGGAAGTGGTCGAAATGGATGCGGAACTGCGGCAATGGGGACATAACAGGAAGCGTTCCAAGCTTTGTCCTTGGACCTACCCCAGGTAGCAGTTCTTTTCTCAGAGGGTTATTAACCTTTGCAAGGGTTTTTTCCGAGGTGGTTAACAGCACTTCTAACCATCGTTTTAAAACATCACTTGAGTCTCAACTTCAAAAAACTTTATCGTGCGGGTAATCCGACTTTGTTCCTCGTTTTTACTGTAATCCACAAGAGCGGTGCTGCACCCTGTTTTCAATAACTGCCTTTCAGATCAACAGACACTCGCTTGGCACTAAACAAGACAAACTGACTGGATATGGGAAACCTGGGCCTCAGCCCCGAACCCGTGTATCAATCGCTGAATCGCTGAACCATTGACAATGGCCTGATGGTCAAGATCATGCAAATAGTAGCATACCTGAGGATGGAGAAAATGGACAGTCAAAGAATTTTGCCATTATTTGGTGTAGATAGTTCCGGGAGAATATTCAGAAGATTCCTTCGAGATAAAGGGAGATAGAAGGGTATACACTTCTGTCGAGAAGTTCACGGTTTTATGGGCTGGACTTCGTTATTTTCTCGAAATCGACGGGATCTCGCAGACCTCGCAAGTTGTCTAACCAATACGGGATTGGCATTGTTCGGACCTCGTAGACTGCTGTCCCGCGTTTGTTTTGATAGTGGAATCGGGGGTGAGAAACAAAGTTACGTGATAGGTGAAAGAACGTGAAATGATCATGTGAAGTATGATGGATAATAGCGCACGTGATTTTCTCGTCAAACCCTTTACGTAAAATTTATAGTTTTCTGTTGGTTAAAAGATACACCATTAGTAAACAGTTGTTATCGTATAACGATGAAAGAGATCAATTCACAGTCTTTCCTAATACTTCACTACAGCCAAATTCCCATGTCAATTTGATATACACGGCCGATATATAGAATGGAAAGAATGTTTAACAACACGAAAAGGAAAGGATTGGTAGAGGTACTGGTGGTAACGAGAAATCTGCAGGTAATGGTGTGCAACGAACAGGCTAAGCTGTACATATTTTTCCGAACAGTCATAGCGTGCAAAGCTTTTGAACAGTGATCAATAAATGTACACAGCTGGTTTTCATTAAGTTTGAGGTAAGAGCATACCAGTGTGATTAGATTATGACTAACGGGGGGTGTACATTGACCGCAAGTGTTGACTATAGTTTTGTTGTTCACCTGCACGTTTTGAACATAACTATGTAAAATATTTATCATGCAGGAGTCAATGATACGCTTCAACAAATACACAACCACACCCAACGGTGAAATTGATAACTTTGATCGGTTCTAAGGGTGGGCGACGCAACATCATGCGGTACAGAAAATTCCCCTCAGATGTTATTAGGTCCGTTTTTAAAATATTATGGTAAGGCAGGCAGAGCTTGAAATTGAACATGTCGTTAGTTACTGCCAGGAAGGTTTCTAAGCCTCACTTAAACTGATGCATATTCTTACTGGTTTCAAATGCATGTGGGCGTTTACTCAAAATGTAGGGATATTCCACTGGGGGAAAAATTTGAGCGCGGGTTTTTCGTGATTTAGAAGCCACCGAAGAAAATTCCTTGCTTCTGAGATTGTACTCTAAGCTGTTTTGCGAGCGGATCGCAAAACGTATGACGAATTTATTATCATTAGATTATACAGCAGTGCAAAGTTCAGCTGGAGACTCTGTAACCAAAGAGGATCGAATGCAACCTTCTGGAAACGTCCTGTGTAGCTCAGAGAAGACGGATAACCCAGTAAGCTGTTCGTGAATGCATGTTGGAGATTCTCCAGGGCTAGCCTGTCAGACTTGCGCAGGTGACTATATATGAACTTACATTACCCGAATCGGGGTCATCTATGTAGATAATAAAGGCGTAGTCGATCAGCAGGAAGGAAGGATTAGTGTGTAATGTATACTATGGTCCGTCTGTTTTTAGCCACCAGGGCAGATATTTGCTCTGCGAAATTGATTGATTTTGAGTAACGTATACCGAAGTCGCGCACTAATTTGGTAGTTGTCATACTGTGACCATGTACAAATATGTTGCATTTAATGGCTGAAAATTTCATTAGCCACGTTTAACACCAAAACTCTAACATGAGATCCTTCCGTATATTTCCTAAGCAAGAATTGAGATCGCCTGATAACTCCACATATATCGTTTATATACATAAGAAAGAGTAACGGTTCCAGGACGCCTTCTTCAATTACTCCGCTGGTGACTGGTTTGAGCGTTGGGCTGCTATCTCCTATTTTCACTGTTCGTGTGCAGTCTTTAAGGCATAAACCAAACCGGCTGAGCAATGGATCGCGTATATTGAAAGATGCTATTTTGATCGGAAGACGCTTGAGTCACACGATGGAAGCCTTTTGCTTGCCCAACAGAATGATAATAACGGCATCTCTGCAATCAGCGGATTTTTTAACATCGGCAAGAAATTCCGGCTGGCACGTTATGCAAGAACGTTTGCTGAGTAATCCATGCCGCGAGTGGTCTATAAGATTATGTGACAATAAACATTCAAGCATGCGACATATTATTATCCATCCTCAGACCATTTATACATGCAGACTTCAATAATCTACCGTTTGATGAAAAACTATCGCGATGGCATAATTCGTCAGGATAATATCGTGTTTTCCACTTTGTCTATTCGTTCGCACCATGGCAAGCTGTGTCCCAGTCCATCATTGCCATTCAATCGCTGAAACGTCTACGGAGATGTGTGTATACAGTCAGTTGTTATCAGTCGTGGAATGAGCTTGCTAAAACCCTCGGTGGACGGCAACAGACGACTCCACTGAAAATATGTAAACACTTCATCCTGCCCACAGCCAGTTAATCTGGTCCTGGTTTCAGTGGTGTGTTGTGTCCGTTCGCTTACTTGAGTCGGCTGGGATGTGTGCCCGCCTGGTAAGCCCTTCGGTCTGGACTCCGGAGTTCTTTATCGGGCGCTTAGTTCCGGGATCTACCGGACGTGCCTTTTTGTGTTTGTTTGTGTTGAAGTCACTTACAATAAGGAAACGTAAGAACAGCTCTAAGAACGAGGGCCGGTTTGGGGTAGCGCAAATTGTTTTATTCTCAAACGCACTGCGTGATAACATTTGGCATATAACATCAACAAATAGTAGGTGCCACGATTACGGGGGTGGAGTTTGCCACAGTTCAATTCACAGAGCATGGCGGCTAGAAGCCTGGTGGTCCAGTTTCTTGCGCAGGTAGGCAGCAGCTTGCCGCGCTTTGATTGTGAGGGTCTCGCATTAGACTTCGTCTGCTTGGTACTCGCAACATAAAGAAAAAGTGTCATGCTTGTACATAAAGAAGAAAACTGACAGGAATGGAAACCACTCGCGTGCATGTTCGCTGGTAAAATGAATCCAACCCTACTGAGATGATCACGATTAGGTCCACACTCATTTTGAAACAATCACCAAAATGCTCCTGGTTCTGCAGCTGTATGTTACATTTATATGTAAATGCTACATTTCTGTGACACTCCAGTTGTGCAATTATAAGAGAGGTAATACTGTTCCGCCTGTACACTGAAAAAGTGTTTGCAGATTGCGTACCCATATGACAGTTTGATGTCGTTGCGGACGAATGGAGATAGACCAAGGACGAAGGACACGTTTGGAGATAGCTCAGTCTATTCGAACCCAAGACATGTGAGCATGCTAATACTGAGAGAGTCTGACACAAATTGTCCTTAATAAGGGGGATAGAGTGGAATCCCACGGTCCCATCTCCCAGTGCCTTACCCGCTAGGACCAATTTTGTGACTTTTGAAATCGAGGCATGTGCTCTTCGTACCATTCATTTCCATTTTCATTTTCTGTTGGAAACAACTTTTTGAACAGGTGTGACGTCATTACCTCTCCATTCCGGCCCAAGTTCTTTTTTTGTAACCCGTTAGTTACGGCCTTCGCTGTGTTTTTTCAAACAGACAACTGTACCGGACTGCACCACTTTTCTCGAAGAAATGATAACGACTTTTCTCAAGGATACTGCTTCTTCTGGAAGTCCCTGCGAAGCTCCCTACTCCGTGCTACATATTCCAACGCGTACTAGCGACAATGTTTTAGCCTCCGCTTAAATACTGCGACCGTGTCAGCACTTCTAGCGTATTATTTGTTGTGGTGGTTTAAAGCTTTAGTAAAATTGAAGTGCTCGGGATTAAATCTGGAGTGGGAACTATTACACCGTAACCCACACTGACACGGCCATATATTCTTGGGCAATTACGTATTTTGCCCATATGAGGTTTCAGGGCCGAAATGGGTTTCAGACGGACACTTGGGCGCGGAATGATATTTCATAAGCTTTCGTGAAACACTAAAGTTTATAAGTAAGGGCAAATGTCCAGTGCTTGTTGTGTCTAATCATTGTGTTTTGGTGAGAAAATTCGGTTATGCCTCCAAACGACTCACTTCCTCATTTTTGGGAAGAAAAGCGTTTCACATTTTTGTGTTGGCCTTTGTAGTCGATTTAGCTCCGCGAAAGAACTTCCATTGGGACTATCCTGGTGGAATACGTTTCTATCTTGAGGAAAAGGTCACTTTTGCGTGGTTTGGGAGGTATACATTAAATTGGGGTTCTCCGCCACATTGTGTTTGCATCGTATTCCACACTGAATAGCAGTGATTAACCCTGAAGGCCATTCCACATCGGTTGTGGGTTGATTATCTGTCCGGGTCACATATTCGATCTGTTCCCCTCTCAGCACTTCAGGTAGATGGTGGTCGGCGATATGTGTGTATAGTAATGAAAATAATAATGGTATGTTCCTCAACGCATTTGTGAGAAACCACGCTCAGATGAGCGTGATCAGTACACACATTTTAACGTGAAACCCATAGTGTACACATAATTGGTAATTGTACAATACACCAATTATGGGAATAAATTCACAAGACGGACGTAATAATAAGGGAAAATCCCGGTTTATGAAGAAGCACCTGACCCACCTGCCTCCAAAACGATAGTTATCAAAATTTCCAATGTTTGATAAAAAATGATGAGCAGTTACATCAATTTTCGCTTCCACAAGGTTAACGTTGGCCTTATGTTCAAGGTCATACAAGAAAGAGGATTTTTCAGGATGGAGAAAATTAACAAACGAAGCATTTCGTCATCCTTTGACGTAGACGTTTCCGGAAAATGTATAGAAACTGTTGTGATGATGAAGGAAGATAGGAGGGTCCCAATTTTTCCGGAAAAATGAACGATCTTCTGGTCTGGACTCAGTTATTTCCTCAAAATCGACGGAATTTCACGGCCCTCGCGAATTGTTCAACCAGAACGGGGTTTTGATTTTTCGAACGTTATGGAATGTTGTCTCGCGTTAGAATTCATCGTGGAATCAAGAATAGGAGGCAGAATTACGTAATAAACAGAAGAACGTAAAATGGTCATGTGAAGTATGACGAATAATGGAATCTGACGTTTTCTGATCAAATCTTTTATATGGAATTTATAATTTTGCGTTAGTCAATAAAATATATATCTCTGACAAACACATGATGTTTTTCGATGGTTGTTCCCATCTGCTGTCCATATGGGACGGTGGAATAATGGGTCGTGTACCCAGTCTATCACTGGGAAGTTCTGGAAGCAATTCCGTCTGGTTTACCGAATTTTATAAATTTTTTATGAGCCGCATAACTTTCATACATGAACACCATATAAAAACGAACTAATTCGAACTTTCTGTCTACTATATGAGGGAGTGTTTCCTAGCAGGTCACCACCTGATGCCAAGTTTGTCGACTATCTACCTGGGCACTAAACGATGGTCTTATCAAACTGGTCTGTGGTCATTTGCAGGTCAGCGGGCTAGCAAAGACAGGATCTTACTCAGACCTACATCAGGATGCTTTGGTGAACTTTGGGATGTTAAACTTTCTGATGACAACATATCAATGGTCAGACAGAGAAGTCTGTTTTGCTTTACTTCGTGACGTTACTGTGTGTAAGATATTCCAGTATTGACCGTGTGGACACCCCGTTGGAGAAGTCGTAGGTAAGATCACCAATTCGTTTGTGAATTCAGTCCATATAAGGAATTGGCAGTCCACCTGCTGAGGGGAGACGGATGTTTGGTGCGATGTGGAAAAACTGGGAGCAGGTCCACACGCGAGAGGAGTTGGCCGGGGGAGAGAACAACAGAAAATGTACGAAAAGACTGAAAAAGAGCAACTTGCGCTGATTTGGGTTGACGATCGTCAGCTCAAACATGGTTGGCAGCATCTGTATAGGACCAGCCTTTCATAGTGATTGAGCCTAAAGGACGCCCGCATTTAGCCGTTATTAGCAGTGACTTGCGCGGTAACGATTGTTGTTCCAGTTACAAACCTCGAGATTCTAGTTGTATGATCAAAACTAGAAGGATAGATATTGAAAATATAATGCAAGTAGCAGTTAAGCACTGAAATATACGTTGGTGCACTCTAAAGGGGATATGAAAAGGAAAACTTAAGAAGTCAGCTTAAAAAAGGGGGCTGGACGTCCACAGATATCCCGGTTTCTTAAGGTGGTAGCGGGTGGGTTCTGGACGACGATAGTCTGGTTGACTTGAGCAAGGATAAACTGACATAACTGATATAACCCACTTGATCCTAACTTACTCGTTCCCTCTTTGCCGACGGTGGGCTATGAGTGGTTTGGCGATCTACTCTTCAAGGGAGACCGGCGCATTCGCAGTGGAACAATTTGCAACGCCATATAGTTGTGCCATCATGACCCACGGCACCAATAGTACGCTTGCGCACCGCACGCTTCAATGCTGGGCCACCTAGTATTTGCTCAAACAGCTTTCCAATGCTCGTCCGGACAGTATTTCTCCGGATTGCAGGGTTCAACCCCGAGTCTCCCCAAGACCTAAAATCAATACTACAACGCGGAGGACTTACCTGAATAACATTAAGGTACCCCCAGTTTTTAACTATCGGGATTTGTTTGCCTGATTTCAGTCGTCCATACAGTAGCTGCCTTGGAATACGGTCATCACCCATTCCAAGGACGAGATTCAATCAATAAGGCTGACTAGACGTCAGCACGACTTCGACCGCGTTCATGTCCCCCGACGTTGGGACCCAGCGTTCGGAAACATGGTCAACCACTTAATACCAGAGATGCATTGCAGACACTCCAAGTGGAAACGGCCAAGATGTCCATGTTTTACTGCTACACAACAGTGTAGATAGCACCACTGAGCGGTAAACCTACGGCTTAGTGGCCACCCTCAGGTTGTGGTCCTTTCAGACACATCTTTCAAGACGTCCGAAGGCAACAATAGTCTTCCCCGCACGAGCCTGTAACTGATGGTCCGCGCAAAAATCTTCCGATAAATTACTACCCAAGTGGTAGATATGTGCGCAGCTGTCAACGTTTTCTCTATCAATGCAAACTTGAGGTACATAAGCAACATCCTCACTAGAGAAGACTGAAGGAAAGAAAATGTTTCGCCTGTGTTGGTATCCGATCTAAACTTGGTGCTGCGGTCGCGAAAGCCACATTCAGTAGCCATAGTTTGTATTCACTGTGTGCACGCAGTGTGCTATTTTCTGTGAATAGAAGCATGCGGATCATTGAGACGTGTAGCCGAGTCTTGGGGACAAAATGTGGAATATTCTTTGGGCACCCATCGATCCGGTGCCTGACAACACCGCCGTCTTCTACCAAGTCCTGAACAGCAACCGTCAACATGTTATTCAAATATGAACTTAATAGATTTGGGACTAGAACACAACCCTTCTTCATGTCAGTGAATAATACAGCGTCTAGGTAAGCGCAGGTCGATCCACGCCACTTTACTCTCACCTTCATACCCACGTGTAACATTTTGCAAAAATTGACGGGCTCATCTGGACATTTCAACCCACCAAGGCCCTAGTGAACTCTACGAAGAGAATATACATAGGGTTGGTCGCGTCTACGGCCCTTCTCCAGAAATTTTTAAACAACAAACACCAAGCAGATGATACCCGGAATCAACACTGCTCCTCGGATACACTGGCCTCTAAAATATCTGCATTCAATCGGTTCAATAAGATTCCTACAAAGCGCCTTACCTGCGCAGCTCAGCAGACGAATACCCTGATAGTTGTCGGTTCACTGCTTTCCACATTTACATAGCGACAACGGCACAATAATGGCATTCTTGGAATCCTATGGCATTATTTCCTTTTCTCGGATGAAGTGAACCAGCCGAGGCAAATCCTTTTCCAGCGCTGATCCGCCATTCTTCAGTATTTCACGTGGCTACCCGTCTTCGCTTGCAGCTTTTCCATTGCGCAGTTGTACAGCCGGTCTTCGTACCTCAGGCGAATATTCCGCAAGAGCTAATGAAGAGTTTACGGCTGGTTACGGCACAGTCGGTAGTAGCAGGACGGTTTAGTGGGCTACCAAAGAGTCTGCACAAGACTCATAATTTCTTCTGGTTGGGTGCAAAAAAAGGTGGCGCCCACGTCAACCAGTGCTTTTGTAGACCAGACGTATATGTTAGAAGTCATCTTGAGTGAGTCGTAGAGTTGCTTGTGTTGTCGGCGATCTATGTGGCCCTATATCCGCTAACTTTGCTCCCCCAGCGGTCGTTCTCGATCCCGCGAACACGTTCGGCCGGTTGACGATAAGTACTCTGCAACATTGCTCACTTGTCTTCACTGTCTGGGTTCGGTCACCACATTTTTACAGACTTAGATGGTTAGGTCATGTATTAAGGAAGCCAGCTAATCGTTCGCCACACCGAGCACTGTTTGCCGACGCTGCGGCCGATTGGCGCAAAATGTCAAGCGGACGAATGATGACCTGGCGTGGACAAATGAAATCGTTCACGAAGAGCTTGATCACTGTATATCGGGTTCGTTTCCCGAGTTGGGGATCTCGCGACTCACATAACCGGCGGCTGGAGACATTAGGTGAGATGGCGGATAACCGAGCTCACTGGCGTGAATGTTGTCTGTGAAGTGAGTGCGTTCAATAACGCTGGGCAGTGAAAGCCGTAGGGAAGCTGTGTCGCTGATGACGCCTTACTTTCACTTACAGCTCGGTTGTTTATTTGTAAGATACAGACATCTCTACGTTCAAGGTCTGAATACACTTGCAACAATTTTCAACAGTTATGTCCCTTCCCGTCCCCTTCTTCATTTTTTCTTCTCTCTTCTGATACAGACTTTTATCCTCCGTGGTTGCGTAGCAGTTGTCCATCAGTATGGACCACGGATGTATTGTTGTCCATGATGATGATGAGGAGTATTATAAAGATGATGATGAGAGCTTTCTTCATCGAAGTGTTCAGTCGTGAAATCAGACAAATTTTCCCCGTTTTTCTGGATGAGTGTAGTCGTTTATCGACGGAAACGTCAAAATCCACAACCTCACGACATTCGCGTTTGTAAGCGGCTTGATATAGCCAAAAACGTCAGAAGCACGAGGAAATGTTTGACTTGTTTATGCTTGTTTGTTTCATTTGGCACTCACATTTGCCACGTTAAGGAAACGTCCGAAAAACTTAATTAGCCTTCTCTGTGTAAGAGATATATGTGTATCTGATGTCTTCATCTTGGACAGTAAGCAAGACACCCTCTGAAAAAATCTGTTACAGTGTTCCGAGATTTTTTGAGGCCTTATAGCTTGCTTGGCCTTGCAGACAGCCTGTGTCATGTGACTTTGTGGCACAAACCTGAATCACACAGGCTTCCGGTAGACTCGCTCGTCGACGGCATGCCGGTGCCCTGTATGGCGCTATAATAGACCGGTGATACACCACCTCCAATAACAACTCGTCCTTCATTCTCAAACCCTTGTGTATTCCATTTATGTTGAATTCGTATTTGGATTAGACGAACCATTGCGCGTGCACCGAAGCTTGTTCTTTTCCTGGAGATTTATCTAGTATTCAATACCTCAAAGTCATTTCGCTTATACCCTTCCAAGCGTTGTTTGACCAACTAAAAGTTTCTACGCACTTTTTACTTGACAAAACTCCCAGTGTTGCTGAATTGGCCGGTGCCAACCTGCGTCGCTTTTACTTCCCCCCTTGATTGCTACTGTTGGTCCCAAACTGAGCAGCAGGTAACCAATCACATATTCCAACACTGCTAATAGTATGTGGTTTACCTTCCAGCCCTACCGCATTCTTTTGTTTTGATTTTTGTTAGGCCACGTTCTGAATGTTCTTCAGGAAGAACATCTTAATTAGCTGCCGGAATAGGGTCAAGCGCACACCAACCTATTTACCTCACAATCACTACACTTTAGTTATTGATGGTAACTGCAAGGTTGCGTTTGAGATGGGCCCCACTTAAAAAAGAACCGGAAAGGGAAACGAAAAATCCACTAAAAAAACCCGCAGCTATTAGTTATGTTTCACCGGTGCGACGACACCAAACAAAGGATAGTAGATTGCACAATAACCTCAAAATCAGGAAAACATTATCCAACATTAGGTGTGTTGGGTTCAGTTTACGAGCTAAGAGAGAGAGATGAATGCAAAACCGCAAAATATAAAAGTCCGACACCAAGCAAACCTATAAAGAATTTTCAGCAATTATCCATTTCAGGGGATTCGCCTTGAAGGTCGTTCGAAAAGCAAAACGGTCCTTTTGGCGCTAATCCTCGATTGTTAAATATTTTTTGAAATTTTGAAACCGAAATTTCAAGCAAAGCACTCACAGTACATCAATCGTAAATAAGCGTCGTTGATAGAAAAATTGGAATGCATAGAATTAGTCCCAAAAGTATTGGCGTGGTAATGAAAAATTTTCCTACCATTTTCGCGAAAATATCCCGTTGTTGGTGTTAGCTCACTTTTCCAAGTTTTGTAAATGTGACCATTGCCATTTTCGAGGTGAAATACGCCATTCCATATCCCGAGAATGCTTTATTTTAGGGCGTTTTGAAAATATGGTCGGAGCGGAAATATACGACCATACAATGTTGGCATTGCATCTCAACAGGAACACTAGCA